>VXBC01004207.1:1071423-1116570 GCA_013399945.1 Ploceus nigricollis
GAGTACCTTGATAAATGTAGGAACAGGCAGAACATACAAGAGAAACTATCTTCCAGTGCCACATAGGGAGAAGGTGGAAGGCATCCCTGTCCCTGGTGGTGGGGTTGGAACTGAATGATCTTTAATGTCCCTTCCAACCCCTGCCATTCTGTGGTTCTGTAATATTATGGTGTCCACGACTCCATGATTCTATCATTTTATGAAGGTCTGATGTGTGTGTGTTTGGATGTCTGTTCCCAGATATCTGCTGAATCTATGACTCAAGCTGCAGTCCCCCAGTTCCAGCCTGGGTTCCCAAGGTTTTGATAGAGGTTTTAAATTCCAGTCAGTCTTACTTCAGGAGCCTAAGCCTCTGTTTGTCATTGAAAAATGGAGTAAATTAGCTTGCTCAAAGACCAGTGGTATGGCAAGAAGACGGACATAGGTACAAAAACTAGTTTATTGCACCGATCTTAGATAGTTCTTCCATCACTGCAGTGTAGGTGTTTAGGGGTCTCACCTTAAATTCAAATTAGTAAAGAGTGAAAAACGAAGTGATATTTGCATGTATGTGTGTAAAAGACTGTTGAAATAGGTGACTGTTTGTCTGATACATTTGTATCAGAGAAAGGCTGAAATTTTCAGACACTTTTTTAAAAAAAATTTTCTGAGAGCTTACCATGAAATCAAAATGTTTCTTTAATTCAGCTTTTGACAGATTAGCAAGTGGTTTCTTAGCCTGCTGGCATATGCTTAGGTCAGCAGTCGTAAGCAACATTTAAGAATATTGATTGAGTTTTATCTGTTCTTTAGATTCCACTTTAAAGTATTTCTGTATGTATCAATTACAGGAAAAGCAGAGTCTCTGTGCTTCTCTCTGGACATCACATGGCCATATGAAAGAAATGATAACATTCTCAACTCCTAGAATTAACTACAAATGGTCTGAGTCACACATTTGGCATAAGCAAATGTGTTTCCAAATTAGGAAGTATTCAAACTCTGAGTTTTTGTTTCAGCTTATTATAAAGCTGTGAGCTGGCTGAGAATGTCAGAAGTGCATCCAGATTTTACCAAGTTCTGAGAATGTTCAACCCCGGGATATGGGGGTTGTCTTCAGGTCCACATCTAGATTTACTAAATATATGATCTGATTTCCTAAGGACATAGACACTACCTCTTAGTACCTGCCTAATAAATACTGAATGAAATGGCCAATTGCAATCAGTCTAGAAAGAGTGGTAGGCACCTCAGAAATGCAATGTAATGCAATGCCTACAAGCATTGTGAGTGATGGGTGCTCCATGGAGCATTCCCAACACTCTTCACATTAAATGGGTATTCTCCCTTGCTTAAAGTGTCTGGACACCTAGGAGCCTAGCTACATACATTAAGCAATTCAGGGGCCCAGAGGACCTTTCTACCAAAACCCCACATGATTAGAAGTGTGAGCGCAACTAGAATGAGGTGGCAGCATAAGAGGAGTTAAAAGTAAGCTTTAAACTGAAGTTTCTCTTGAATAGAAATCTCATGAAATTCAGTGAATACAGTTCAAATTTTTGTAGCTAAGAATTAGAAAAATAAAGAAACCATCAAGCAAAGTATATATGTATACTAAGAGTTGAATAAAAGTCTTTGAAGAGACACAGGTATAAGTTTACAACATACTAGATTCCCAGGAAGTTGTAAGGCTGTACAAGAAGTCAGAAATGTTATGAGATCATAATTTCTGCCTCTGAACACCCTATACCCTTGTAAGTATTGCAACTCATATGTTCCATGTACAAATGGACTTTCTACAGTTACACAATTATCATTATAATTATTACACTTGATGACACAGTAACTTTTTCCAGTAAAACAGAACCCACAGAAATATTACTCTTGGAGAAATATAAGACAACTGGGAAAGGAGAAAATCCTATCAGTAGTAATATTTGCGAAAAAAGCTCCAGGAAGGTAAGAGTGAAAAAGGGATGTTTGATGAAAAAGGTCTTTTTATCAAAATTATAAATTACCACATTTTGAAAGGATGTAGGATGTAGGAACAATGAAACGATGTAGGAACACTTTATAATAATTTTTTGTGAATTTACCAAAGCTTCATTGTAATTTTCAAGGTTTATAACACACGTGCCTAACTTGTTCCTTGCAGACTGGTTCATGTTTCCTGAAAAGTAAAATATGCCTAGCAGTTTCTAGTAATAATGGCTAGTTCCTAGCTATTATTTCTCAGAAGTTCTTTATCCATACTCCTATTTTGTGTCTAGGTAGGTTCCCAAGAAAGAACAAATTCATTTCATATATGATAGTGGTGATATCTCTACCTTAATCTTCGGTAATACAGGCCCTGGAAGCACATTTTGGGAGAAATTATCTACCTGGCAAGAACAAATTCCTTGTATGCTCAAAATCTTACCATTAGCTCTTGATTCATTGATGGACTTCTGTTTTAATCCTGCATCAGCAGCTATATTATGTTTCTAGAATTTTGTCCCCTGGAGCTCTCAGTAATTGGTGAATTAAATAGTTGAATAAGGAGCCTCTACTACAGGCAATGAGCAACAGCACAAGGGTTTTCCAAAACATAGCAGAACTATTCCCATTCATGATTTACTCAAGCATTTAGCTGGAACCTTCTAAAGCCTAGAAAACATCAACATTGCTTTTTTCCGCTCCACTTTCTAAGGAGGCATAGGAGTGGCTCTAAAAGCTGTTACATCACACAAGTGTGCTTCTAACAGAGAATACTTACTGACTGATGGAAAAGCCTTCCAGCAGGCAAAGATTATGGGTAGACTAATACACCTGAGATACAAAATATAGGATTCCTTTTCCAAAACACAGGTACATAGTTCCATTTTTGACATTTGAGGGCATCCAAGACAGTTGCACAGAGCTAGATGATAGAGGCTATCATAAAGATCTACCTTTCATCAGAGGCATTATCTTTGGGCAATTAAGCCTCACTCTACATGTTCCTTTAGTATTGTAGGAAGGCTCTGGATTGCATGTAGATAGCCATGAATAGGTAAAGGGGTATAGACAAACACACAAAAAAATCTTAATTAAAGATATAATATATAGAAATATATAAATGCCAATTTGACGTCTGTGGTAAAATCTTTCATAATTAAACTTTCAGATCTCCAGCTAATGAAATTTGGCTAAGAATAAGTTGAACCAGATCAATTTATCAGCAGAAGAGTCAACCATACAATTCTAAACTAGGAGCAGCTTGGGCTTCTCAAATATATTTAACCTGAAAGGTAGTGAGCTAGATCTGGAGCTGTTCAACCAGACTGAAGCAGTGAGCAGTGAACCCAGTTTTGCAAAAGCTGCTGTCCTCCAGGATATCTGCATCTCCATCCAATTTTACAGTGTTCTGAGCATTGCCTAGAAAAGTCTTCTGCTCATAGTGGCATTGGAACACATAATCAGATTCTCCAGTGCCATTCATTCCAACTCCGTATAACTTATTTAAGAGACAATATTTTAAGTGACTAGGTGATTTTACAAATGCAAACCTTCAAAATTTTCCACACTTTATTTAACTAAGTGATAAATGACTGGTGATTTTTAGTACAACAGTGGCTCTTGACTGGTAGATGTCATAGAGGGCTGAGCCACAGAGTCCTATTGAATGTAGTTTCAAAACTGAAAATGTCTAATTATACTTCCCAATTGGTTAGTGTTTTATAAGGATTTATCAAGATTAATTATCATGATTGTAAACAATTTGCCACTGAATAACGTGAATGTAAAGTGACTTATTGAAATTCACACTATTTATTAAATACGGGGGGTCAGTGCCAGTTTTTGTTTGTATATTTGGAGCATTCATCAGTCACATTACTGACATGTAGTCAGTCCTCTGAAACACAACACAGCAAGTTCAGTTAAATTCAGACTGACAGCATGAAAAGAAAGTTGGCAGAACACAGGGTCCCGTTGCTAAGCAATGCTTGGCAATACAACACACGCACATTATGGTGCTTGTGATGACACCATGAGGAGAGATGTTTTCAATTTAATGAAAATCCATCATTTCAGGGGAGATGGGGTGAAGCAGTAGCAAACAGGATGAATGGATGGGAGATGTGTCCACAGGGAACCAAATTTTGCTATTAGTTACATTAGAGTGAATACACTAACTTCATCAATGGTGCTCTGGATTAATTACGGAGTGACTGCAAAAATTTCTAGGCATTATACTGGAAATGTTTGTAAGGTATCCTTAAAAACCAGTCCACATCTTTCACAGGGCTTCCAGCATACTTCTTTGTCACTTCAAGTCAGTGTGAAAATTACAGATAGTTCCACCTGGCTGTGGACTTCACAGTCAGAGTCATGTTCCTTCAGGTTACTGCAGCCCTCAGTGTGCCCAGTCCTTGAGCTCAACCCAAAACGGTGACTCTGCACTTGGGCCTGAGGGGCAACTGCCCACAGAGTTGAGCAAGTCCTGGGACTGATGGGGTTGGGAAGGAGGAGGTGGAGGGGAACCTTTTTACCCACTGAGGAGTTCCCACCACAGCTTGAGTCTGAGAGATGGCTGTGTTGTCCTCCCTCCACCTTCTCCTCTCTGTCCTTAGCTAAGCATCCTCCCTGTGCTTCCAGGTCCAGCCCTGCTACCATACATCCTGTTATAAGCCTGAACAGCTGTTCGGCATTTTGAGATTCTGCCTCTCTTCTGCTTCCCCTCTCTTCTCTATCCTACTAGTCTAGCTGGATATTTTCCTTCAGGGTTTTTTGTAATGCGTCATTTTCACTGTGAGCTTAATAATTATTTCACATTTCATAACAGGAAAAAACAGTTTTACTTCAGCTCTGCAATTTTAAAAGTTAACTAAAGTTTAAAGTAGTATTTCATGCTTAGTCACATACAAATGAAACAGAGTGAATTCTCAACTGGTATTAAGTCAATGACAAAAATTATGTCGACTTTATGTCTATTGCTAAAAAATGGAAATCAAGGGTCCTTAAAAGTTCTGAAGTCTCATTTTTCTTCTTGGTATATCCCGGCAAAAATGCCAACTGCATTATCCTCACCATTCATTTTGTCATTGTTTTCACTGGGGGCAAAGCCAGACATAAGAGCAGAAAGGGGCCTGTGATCTGGATAGCACAAGGCTGCTTAAGAGATGACAAGTCTGAGTTTTCATCTACATCTTCCACAAAATGATCAGGGAGAATACTTAGGAAGGAAAGATCAGCCAGCCATCAGTTCTGTGTTTCCAAATGGTAGATGGCATCTCTATTTTCACACCTTTACTTGAAATAGGTTCAAGGCAATATGAAGATTCAAAACTGGCTATTGTTCTGTGTTCTATCAGATGTAGGAGGAGCCACTTTTAAGTTCACTCCGTTTGCTCTTGTAGGTGCTGAAAGCTCTGGTACAAATCAAACAAGTGTTGAAGAGTGCAACCTAAGCACAAAAGAAAACTTGGTGAAGCCTAGGAATGCATGAGAGTTCCTGCTTTGCTAGATCAGATCAGCATAGCTAGTGTGTCACAGGATAGAGCCAGATGTCTATATTTTAAAATACTCCAAAATCTATATTTCTGTAAAAGAGGCATCACCAATTGCAGGGGAAGTTAGATGGTATTAGAGACACAGGATTTTAGGCAGTATTATTTGTTATTTTCACTTCACAGCTTGTTTTACAGATATTTCCCAAGCAATCTATTATCTCTCTCTCTGTACTACAACACATCTATTGAGATAGAATGTCCTTTCTGATACAGTATTCAAATATGTTTTTAAGATGCAGTTCTTTCAATGAGAAAGCAGAGACTTGCAGGCTGTGGGCTGGCTGTGCAGGCTGTTAAATTGTGTGTGGAGTGAGTCTGTTCTCACAGAAGCAAGGACACCTGTGCAAAGATGCACCACCATGACTGTCCTGTGCCCTGCACCCCCGTCTGAAATTCACTCCCTTTCAATTCATGTCTCTTTCTTACCTGCAACAGGTTAATCAAGTGAGTTTGGGAGCTTAAAGATGCTCCTGCTGTATTGTTAGATAATAAAAGTCAGGGAGAATCATGGCAGAAGAATTCCTAGTGGAAAAAAAAAATGAAAACTTGAGGATGGCCATGTGGCTTTATGTTAAATAATTTGAAGAGCAGCTAAGTCTGAAATTTGACTTTTAATATGAGATTTGTTATGATATTTTCTTATTAAGTCATAGCAATGATTTTCAAAGCAAGCTAAGAAAACACTTTACTTTCTACATGGTACTGCATTTGAACTGGTTGTATAACAACATTTTTCCCCTACCTTTCTGATGAAGAACATACCTTAGAAATACAGCTTCTACGCAATGTGATGCTTAAATGCATCAGCAATTATTTTTTCCTGATATTTTGACAGCCAAACAAAGAATATAGTGAAATTAATCTGATATTCCTGAAATTTTTATGCCTCTTTAGCTTGTATAAAATATAGATATTTGATTTATTTATTTTATAATTAATTACTTGTGATTACTTGATTAATGAATTGTGATTACTATCTTTAAAGACTATCTCCTAGAAATAAAACAAAGCTTCTGTGTTCATACATTTCACAGTAAGATCCCACCAGACAGAAAGTCACAGTTCAAGGGTAGCAAGTTCCAATCTGAATGATCAAATACAGCTGTAGGGTTCTGTTTTCCTTTCAGAGGCAAATGTGCTATTTCTTCACTTCCAATCACTCTTCCCTTATCTGTTTCAGTCTACTAACACCTTTTTGTGTCTTTTCTTTCACTAGACTCCTTTTTTGTGTCTTCTATCACATACTCTACTGTTATCTTCTATTCATTCTTTTAAAACTTGATACACTCAGGAGTCATCAATTAGCATATCATAGTTAAACTGAAAAAGTAAAAAAGCCAGACAAGAACAAGAGTCAACTGTGAATAAAAGCTGAAAAACCTTTGGAAATTATTTGCTTGTGTTAATTGTGAGCAAACTGAGGGATATTTTTTTATCCTGGATAGTGCTTTCAACATTGTTAGTGATGATGCAATGAGTAATTGCTGTTTTCCAGAAGGAAATGTGGGGGTTTTTCTTTTTGTTTCTTTTTTTGTTTCTTTTTTTGTTTGGGTTTTTTGGTTTTTTGGTTTTTTGTTTGTTTGTTTGGTTGGTTGGTTTTCTTTTGAGAATAGTATTTCCAAAACTTAAACTGAAAGTAAAGAAATACTAGTTTCTTAGGAGTCCTTCTGGGGGGAACCAGATCTGGAGGCACTTAATTTACCTGAACTGGTGAAACTGCCTTAAGAAAGTGCCAAAGTTCACAACGCTGGTAGCAGAGATAGAGAGGTGCTCTTATTTAACTGATTAATTAAACCAAAAGTCAAAGGTGGAAGCTAGTGAAAGATATCTTCAGAAAGTTAGATGCAAATTTGTGTTAGATGAATAAGATATTCCTCTGGATGCAGCTGAATCACAGAATCATAGAATTATTTAGGTTGGAGAAGACGTGTAAAATCATCAAGTCCAAAAGTTCACTCAGCACTGCCAAGTCCAGCCCTAAATCATGTCCTTTTTAACTACCTCCAGGAATAGTGAGTTCAGCACTTCCCTGATTAGCCTGTTCCAATGTTTGACATCCCTTTCAATTAAAAAGTTTCTAATATCCAGTCCATACCTCCCCTAGTGTGAACTGAGAGCATTTCCTCTTGTGCTCTCGTACTTGTGAGAGGAGGCTGACTCCCACCTGGTTACAACTTCTTTCAGAGCATTTTAGGGAGTGATGGTCTCTCCTGAGTCTCCTTTTCTCCAGGCTAAACAACCACAGCTCCCTCAGCTGCTTCTGACAGGACTTGTGCTCCAGAGCTTTCACCAGCTTTGTTGTCCTTTGGTCATCAGCACTGAGGTCAGGCTAACAGGACCATAGTTCCCTGGATCCTCCTTCCTGCCATTCCTGTAGATGGGCGCCACATTGGCTAACTTCCAGTGGACTGGGACCTCCCCACATGACCAGGACTGACAGTAAATGATTGAAAGTGGTTTGGTGAGCTCTTCTGCCATCTCCCTCAGTACCCTGGGGTGGATCCCATCCATCCCCACAGAATTCTGAGTGATGGAGCAGGTTGCTGACTTGTATTATGGGGCTTCATTCTGTTTCCTGTTTCTGTCTTCCAGCTCAGGGGGCCAAGTATTGGAGCACAACTGTTCTTACTATTAAAGACAGAGGCAAAGAAGGTATTAAGTACTTCAGCCCTTTCTTCCTCCACTGTTTCCCCTGTATCCAGTAAAGGACGGAGATTCTCCTTAGCCCTCCTTTTGTTGTCTTTGTTGAAGGCACCTCCATTGAAATAAACTGACATGTCCGGTTGAGGTGCATATCATGAGGCACTTAAAAAGGAAGTAACAGTGAAGCATCCCAGTCAGGGAGTTGGATGTCCTTCTCTTTGCAAGACACGGTTATGCACCATTTTATAAAGAAGTGATAATTATGGTAATTTTTCATCTACATATCACAGAATCACAGAACATATTGAGCTAGAAGGGACACACAAGGATCATTGAGTCCAAATCCTGGCTCTGCACATAACCTTTACTCCAGGCTTATGGGAGACAGTCAAAAAGGGTAAACAAAATAGGAAAGAAATGGTCCACACTGCTGCTCACAGTCTGACCTACCTCATCCAGGTAGGATCCAGGTTTCCTCAAACAGGAAAAATCCTGTTTTCCCTGGAGACATCTTGCATCCTTCTTTACAGATGGAAAAAGCATCTATTGTAAGTTAAACACAAAAAACAGCACAACCAGAGTGATAGGTATATATTGAATAAGTTGCAGGATTGCCTGAAAAAAAACAATGGTATTCTATGAAACTATTGCCCAAAAAAATGGACACCAGTTTTTGACAACAAAGAAAGCAACTTACAGAGTCTGCTTATTTGCTTATTCAGGGCTAGTTCAATTTAAAAAAAAAAAAAAAAAGCACATCTCTTAAGCAACAAACAAACTAGAAAAAGCTACAGACATGGAAGAGAAACAGTGTTCAAGATCAAAGTATCAAGGTAACCCATTCTACAGCTCTAAACCAAATAATTGTTTTGAGCTAAAAGTGAGCCATGAGCAATGAACAAAAGAGCATATACTCCGAAAATCAAAGAGCTATACTTGGAAAATCAAAGACCTGTCATTCTCAGCACCCAATTGTACCTTTTTATGTTTACACATAATTTATGAAATTCCATCTCAATTTTAGGTAGTATCTAATTTCTAAGACAACATACAAAATAAAGTTTCATGCTTCTCTAAGATTGCCCATGCAAGGAATCCTGGTAACTACCCACTGAGTAATAAGAATAAAGGTTTTCTAGGTAGATGATTTTGGTAGTTTATGAGTCTGACCTGAGGCATATATATTGTGAACAAGGACATAGTCTAAATTTAAAAAAAAATCCTCCCAGCTCTTCTGCATTTTTAGGCAGGAGGCAGCATTTACATTTATGTAAATGCCATAGCTTCTGTAAGACTCTTCAAGGCAAATTAAAATCTTTTAATACTAAAGTAAAAGTGAAAATAGTAAGAAAGTGATCCAATAAACAGTTACTATAAAGAGAAACACTTTGTCCTTTATCATGTTGTATACCAAACCAAGGCACAGCTAAACTCAGTTTATGCATTTTGTTCCACTTAGCAGAGGAAAATGCTAATAATGTTATCTAGGCCCATTCTTTAGCAGACTACTAATATTATGCATAATCCAGATCCTTTAAAGGACTGAGTTTCCTTAACATGTTGAACTTTCCAGGAGAACAAGGTGTTCTTGCTGATGGAAAAAAATAATCCTTCCTTATACAAGGACAACATTTCTACCTAATGCTGCTTCTTTGAGTGAAGGTGGCAGGGATCATGCTCATTGAACATTTCTGACAGTGAGGAATGCACACTTCCTGGAACACATTAGGAGAAGGGCCAGAATTCAATACCACTAGTGAGAAAGTGCCTACACATCTCTTCAGGTCAATAAAACATGAAGAAGTAGGTGTAAATCTCTCTCAGAGGCACAAGATAAGACAGAGAATGATAAAGAGAAAGATATCTGATAAATTTCTGTAAATAGAAAGATTGTCACCAAAGATCACCATCACTTTAATTAAATCAGCAGATCAGAAAGCTGCATGGTGTAAACTGTAACACCCAGACCCTTTCTGCACCTCTCTGGATACTGGCAGGGTCCTTCCATGCTCTGACTTAGATTAGCAGGTGGACAGCCCTTGCTAAAGGACTTTATGGAACTGTAACACATTATCTGTGTGATCCATCAAGAAGAGCCTAATCTTAGCAATAAGAACCAGATATTTCATCTGATGGACTTAGTGTCTTGTACTTTTACCATTATTTGTGATGGGGGAGGGGGATACGTCTACCTAGTCTAATAATAATAATAATGCAGTGAAGCATCTGAATAACAGATGTCTCATCATCAAAAAGGGTAGATGCAAGAGAAGTGTCAGGTAAGGTCAGGTGAAGAATCAAACCCCAATATAATTGTTTTTTATGTGAGATGAAGTGGAAAGCCACATGAAAGCAGTAACTGGTTCAGCCTGCAGCAACTTGCCTACTAAAAGGATTAGATAGTAGACAGAACACCACACCAGAGCTCTGCCCCTTTCTCTGGCTCCTGCTGGTAGCTCAAAATTGCTTCAAGATGTTGGTTCTAAAACTTTAATGAATCCTTTCCCGTGCCCCTCAAGGCAGCTGGGATTAATGGGGATGCTGCAGCTGAAGGAGCCCCCAGGGGAAGCTCTGCCACAAACCGCACAGCACCCTCATCTGGGGCATGACTTAATCCCAGATCTGCAGGCACATTTGCAGTTTGCCATCATTCAAGCAAAATGATGGGTTCATTTCTTTGTGCACGAGCCTTGTAATAGCTGTGTTTGTTTACAGAGCAGCTTGGCACTATTTTGCCCAGAGGTAATCCAAGACACAAACTGGCATAAACAAGTGAGGGAATGGAAGGCACAGACTGCCTGAGTTCTTACATGTGGTGCTGCACAAGAAACTTTTATGAATGCTAACCTGAATTAGATTAGCTATGCAATCAAGCTTTGATTTCAAAGAGAAACATCCCAACTGTTGTATACGTCTCAACAAAAAAGTGGGCACTGCACAGCTTGAGATCTCCTTGTGCTTTGGAGCTTGACTGTATCAAGGGAGAGGGGAAACCTACCCTCCTCCAGTCTCTCTGACTTAAACTTCAAGGGAGCAAAACGTTCTCTGTCTTGGTCAAGTTGGCATGAATTGCAAAGACAGCGTCCCTTCAAACTACTGGTGCAGACCAGAAATTCAAAGGATGGGATGAAAAAAAAATATTCCTTTAACGTATTTCTCCAGCATTATAATAAACCCCCTCACTGCCAGCAGGCAGAGATTAAAATTCTGTGTTAGTACGAGTGGAATGGAATTTGGAACAAATAAACAAAAATAATCCCAGGCGCATTTCCAAGAAACTTCATAAGAAGAATGCCATAGGAATAAGTATCTGTCAAAAGACAAGGGTCTAAAAATGAATTGATTTGGCTTTTGGTGCCGAGAACATTTGACTCCAGAGAGGAATCTTCATCTTCCTGACTGAAGTTCTAACTGTAGATTGTAAATAGTGAAAGAGTTTTAAAATGCCTCTTTCTGGTAATGACAGAAGTGAGAATAGCTCTGCAACTAGCAGAACATGGTCTATTTTAGGCTAGTTAAAAAGAAAAAAGAAGAGATTTTGAAGTGCCCAAAAGTAAAGCCCTGAGGCTAATTTCACTAGGTAAATGTCATAATAAAAAAATTGTAACTAAAAAAAGGAAGCAGTCTAACACTGAGCTAAGGGGAGCAGACATTATCAAGCTGGCCAAAAGCAGGAGGATGTCATTATGGATTAAGATTTTAATATTTAAAATGCATAAGTGGGTGTAAAACACAAAGGTGGGATGCTTTTTCATGTGCCTTTCCAGAAAGATGGGTTTTTGTAGAAATGAAAAAAAAAAATAGAAAAAGTCTTTCCCAAAAGAAAAGACATATTGTTAATATGTAAGTCATTAGATATGAATTAAAAAAGAAACAAATACAATACGTGCTTTATTTTATTAGGGACTCAACAACTATTACAATAAATTTTAAAGAAAGACAGATGTGGCAGCAATTAACAGATAAAAGCTTTCTACGAGAATACACAAAAGTGTGGATTGGGGTGTGATCCAATGGACTTGGATGAGACCCCAAATATTGGCAGAACAAAACATGAGAAATTTCCTTCAGCCCTCGAGGACATTGAATGTTCAGCACAGCCTTCAGCGAAATGGGGGATCCTAACACCATCAGTGAAATAGCACAGAATACAAGGAGGATCAGTTTTCCAGAAAGTCTGTTACTTACTGGATGTAAGACACCAAGGATACTTGATGTGGCCTGTGGCCCTAGCTGTCACACTAAAGAAATCATGATCAAGATGAACAGCTCAGATCACTACTAAATTTTGCTTTTTGTGCTTTTTGTACTCCTCAAAGTTAAAGAAGGATAAAAATAATTGCTTGTTTCAGTATGTGCATGTCCTGAAAAGAAGAATTCTAGAGAATTGCATAATTGTAAAGGTGTTCCAGTGCATTAGCTAAAAAGCTGGTTTTAATTGTCATCTTTCTAAATATTATGTTACTTTTAGTCTTCTTGTACCTCAATTCCCTATGTGTAAATCAGAGTGGGTTTTATACTATCACGATAGAGATTTTTTAGGGTGAAAATTAGAAATTATTATGAAGTACTTCAGTTTTGTGGCAGTGGAGAATAGACAAGGTTCAAAAGACCTTGTAAAAAATAGGTCAGATTGTTAATAACTAAAATTCCAGAGACATAAAAATTAAAGGTTTTAGATTCATCGTTATGGCAATTGTAAACAACAGAAATTATGACAGTGTTGGATGAAAGAGAGCTTTCTGAATGATAATGTTGATATTTAGAAGACCTCAAAGTGATAAGAAGCAGAATGCAAGTATTTGTACAATCTTAGAGAAACTGAATGCACAGATGATTCTTTAAATGAAGCCTTTAGTCTGGGTCTTGGCCATCTCTCCAAAACTTAATGCAAGGGTTCAAGTGCAATTGATTGCAGTATTGTTTCCTTCAACTTGTCCTTTTATCTTATGCCACTCAAAAATAAACATTCATAGATTAAAATCCAGAGGTCCTATTATGGTTCTTTAACTCCTGTACCTCTTCCTGAGATGCTGATGGTATTTTTTAAGTGCAAATTTTATGACAAAGGACTATAGAAATACAGAATGCTTCTACATCATCCACAGTATATAAAGCAAAGATGAAGAATGTCTTGTTGGATATCCAGTTTGCTACCCTCACCATGTATTTTTTGGTTAAATCCACACTGGTTTATTAAGTCACAAAGCATCATTTCATGGGATGACTTCAGGATTAAAGAATATGTTAACTGCAATCTATTCTTTCCACCTGTCCTCAAAACCATGTCAGTTTCAACCCCTTCTTGCCAGTGTGCAGAGCCTGGGGAAGATCTCACATCCTTCAGTATTTTCAGCCACCCCCACCTGCAGCACCCACGTTTCTGTTTGCCACCAGTGCTGTGTGGGCAGGCAATTAATATGTGGCTTGCCATCTCCATCTATGGAGTGGGTTTCTAAAGCTTCATGTGTCTCATCTACTTCATTCTGCAATCCACCCCAAACCTCCCACTAGCCAAAAACCAAACCACTTTACCTTATGCTTTCCACACACCTCCTTCAGGCAGGCTAATGATCTGGTGCTGCTTGTTTCTTGGTAGGAGGGTGCAGCTCCTCCAACACAGTAATCATTTGATTATATTGAGTAGTGCCTTTCAGATCCCAAACCTTTCACAGCATTTTCTGCAACTCCCTGTGAACTGCTCTTCACCACTGGCAAACAAACCTGTCAATATAAAAGCTGAAAAAAACCCACAAAGCATTTATTTTCTCTGTACCTGTTTATGTCAGGTCCATCTTGATGAGAAGAGTATTTTGCTTTACAAAGAATCTCAGGATCAAGAAATTTTTGGGTATAAGCAGATAAGATATGCTAAAAGTGCCCTGCTGAGATTATAGGTGCCTTGTACATCAAGTCTCACCAAAATATGTTTTGAAATGTCCAGGACATTGCATTCTGTAAAAAGTGATTGTGAGTGGAAACTTTGAGCAACTTGTAACAATAATAGTACTGCTGAGTACCATTATGTACTCAGTATAACTTCAAAAACAATCCTTTATGTGTCTATTATTTTTATCACTGATTCTTTGTTTTCTGTTTCAAGAACTTACAATTTCTGAAAGGACAGTATGAAACCAAATGCAAGGAATTGTTTCCAAGGACAGCCTTGTAGCATTTTTATCCATGCTACGATTACTCCCTGGGTGAAACTGGAGTGTCACCAAATCCAGCACTTCTGTGTGGAAAAAGGCCACTCCTTTGCAGAGGTCTAGCACAATTCCCAGCCACCAGCTAAGCTGCCCTCTTACTGTCAGTATGTGCAGCTCCAAGTCTCTGTTTCGTACACAGACTCACACAGTCAAAGTCATGACAATGCTCAGCTGGGATCATGAGAGGCTGTGGGAAGGGAAGTAGAGGAGGAGTATCTGAAAAGGAGCCCAGCAGAGAGGACACCCACACTGAGAGTGGAGGAGGAAAGCATCTGAGCTGGCCATACCATAAACGCAGCACTGGGCGCAGACCTGATACAAAAACATCTCCTTACTGCTCTGCATATTGACACACACACATGCATTTGTAAAACAGAACTGTGTAGGCAGAAGGTTTCATAAATAAATTAATAGCTGGAATATTTACAGATGGAAAACATTTTTAGGTGCAGATAATCCACACAAAAGTACATCAGGTTCACCCTGTATTTCATCCTTGGTCCTTACTCTGTGTCTTTCTAGCACATATTAGCAATATGCAGGTTTAAACAGGATCAGTCCATTCTGTTGCTGACTATTTAAATGTATATATATATATATATTTTTGTTTAAATATATTTAAATATATACTCAGTGGTATATTTTGCTCACAAGATTTGTGACAGTCATCCAGGAATGTAAAAAATGTAGGTGGTAGGGAATACTGAGGGTTTCTACTGTGCTGTAGCATTTTAAGAAAATTATTTGGTGTCTTATGATCCATGAGAAAGACAGTTTCATAAAATAGATGATGACTGTACTTTAAAGGGAGTTGTGATTGACCCATCCATGGGCATTGCATACACGGGCACTAATATGTGTGTAGGTGCTAAACAGGAAGGATTCCTTCCCCACACATGAAATATAGATGTCAAAGGACCAGAGCGTGAAAATCCCGCTCACACCCATTAACAATTTTTTGAAGAAGACTATTGCTGTAGTCCAAATGTGGGTGTAGTAAATGATTATAGAGTAATAGGATTACTAAGGTGAACAATTGCTCAATGATTACGGTAAAGAGTTCACTACTGGCCTGGAGGGACTGATTGGCATACTCCTCCTCTGGCTAAACAAAAGCTGGCGTCTTCTTCTGGGGCAAATTTGAATACATTCATTTACTTAATTTGTTCCATGACACAGTCATGCCATTGGAGATTAACATGTCTGTCTTCATTAAAAACAGTATAAGCTAATATTAACAAGTTTTTCACTCCCAAAGGAATCTACTCTGCTGAGTGCCTTACTAAACATTCAGAATAGACTGGTAGGGGTAGTGGTGGTGGTTTGTATGAATAGAATACAAGTGTGATAAAAAGTACTATTAAGAATATTGATAGTTGATGTAAAGCTGAGGACTTGGCTGCATAGTCCACTTATACTTTTGCAGAAGTAGGATCTATTAATCATGGCAAAATTGTAGTTTGGAGCTGTTTCATTAGATTATTATATATTGCTACTTTAAATGCCCTCTGCAGCTATAACGTGATTTAATTTTCTACACTTCCTGGAAAAAACTGTTGGAATGAGACCCTGGGTGCTGTCTGTAGATACTGGTTTTCATCTCTGCAAGAGATGAATTTGAGTCTGGGACAAAAATTATATGAATGAACATATGGCCAAATTCCAAGGCTGTTTTGCAGCCTTCCTTCTCAGACATAAATATAGAAAAGTTCATAGCTACATGCTTCCTTGTTCTGTATGGGCAGATTAAAATGCCCTGGTTTTCCAAGAGTACACATAAAGCTCTACCTGATGGAATACATCAACACAACAGGAAGCAAAGACCTGAGGGAGGTGAGAATGAGTTGGCTCTCAAAGTCTCTGGTACAGTCAGAACCATCAAGGAATAAGGCTCAGATCCTCATCATGTCCTACCAAGGCAGCTGAAGAGTGGCACTTCCTTGCACCCAGCCCAGGGGAAGGAGTACGTGTGAAGTGTTACTGCCTCATTGGTGCAGTGGGCCCTGGGATGGTGGAGGCCACATCTTGCTGGACATGCACTCACTCACCCTGTGGTCTGTGCCAATGGATCACACTGTCTCCTAAGCATACGAATGAAGCTATAGGAAGCATGAGACTACAAAAGTTAGAGGGAGCCATCAGGCTGAGAAAAAGCTAGGTCCCAGTTTTGATTCACATACTGAACCCATAATGAAAATGGACCTAAATAGTGTCCTGGAAGTTGAGGGAGTTTTGTGTATGGATGGAAGGGAAACCAGCTATAACAAATAAATCAGCAAATTCTGATTTAGCTCTGAGTGTATGTCTACCTGCAGAATTGGATCAAGAAATGGAAACGAAGGAATCTGTACTTTGATTCAGAATTGCCTTCTAATCAAGTTCTTAAGCCCACAGTTTTCTTCTCTAAAAAGGTATTTCCTACTGGTCTGAGTTCAGGAACAGAAACAAAGAATTCTCAAATTCTACTGTTGTTATTTTGCCACAGGATGAGTGTGGGAAAGGATAATCAAAGGTATTGATTAGTAAAAATACAAAGGTTCTTTCCAACTGGGAAACACCTTGTAGTTGCTAGGCATAGTATTCACATTTTGAAAGGAGACAGTTAAATGGACCTTGAGACTCTCAGAAAAAGTATTTTGATATTTCTAGAAGTACAGAGAACCCTTAGCTTCTGTTACCTTCCGGAGGAGTTTTGGTTGTTGAACACAACTGGAAATTAGTCAAGCATAAAGACATGGCTTCTTAATGTGAATCATGGAAATGTTGATAGCTAATTGTAATCTCAGTAAACAATAAATACAATAATTCAGTTTATACTGGATTAAGATGCCATGTACTTTTTTTTCTCTTATTTTTATTTGAAAACAGTCCAATACCAACAACAGTGAACAGCATTCATGACAAAGACAATTCTTCACCAGTCATCTGAAGACAAGCCTGAGAATTGCTACATCTGCACTCTTCCTGGCATAAGAACAGAAACCTTAGGCTGATTACACAGACCACTGTCATGTGTCTATTCTATATTTTACCCTAGGCACAAACTAAATTAATATTTTATTAGACATGTATCAGATTGAAGAAACATAATGGTGGAAGCAAAGTGATGGTACAGTAATTTACATTCCTATGAGATTCTTACAGGTAAACAAGTACATTGCTCCAAAAAAAGAAAAAAAGGCAAGAGTGAACTTCTGCATTCTGGGAGTTATTCCCAGGATATTATATCTACCAAAGCACATGCTATTGGTTGATTTTAATAGATATGTTGCTTTTAGACAGCAACCAGGTACTCTTTCATAGAACAGGAAAACATACCTTTCATCTGGTCATAAAAAGTTTGATTAGTGGAAACCTGTTAAATTATAACCTCTAAATGCAGATGAAAAAAAAATTACATAATTAGCAAAAAAAAGTGCATACTTTAATAAAAAAAGAAAATATTTAATTTGTGAAAAAAATCTTTAAACAGCTATTTTCATAGCATGACCTTTTTTGTTTTATATATTTTATGGAGTTTTCTGTGGCAGACTTTCACTCAGTTGTATTTTTCAATTAATTTCTTTGGCAAATAAAACTACGTGGCCAGTGACCTGGTTAGAGACTTTAAGAGTTGAAAATCAGATTTTTTTTTCCAGTCTAATGGTTACATCCTGTCTGATATAATTTTGCACAGTATTCCCTCATGCTGAAATGGACAGGGCTTTGAACAACCTAATCTGGTGAAAGATTTGCCTGCCCACGGCAGGGTGACTGAAACAGATGATCTTCAAAGGTCCCTTCCAATACATATCATTCTTGGATTCTGTAAAGTCAGGTATGAAATACATCTGGCTTTCATTATGCCTATCTTAAATCTCACCCATTGCATACATTTCATTACCTTCCATTTGCACAACCTCATCTGCAGTTGGTGTGAATTTGATGGAGAACCTATTCATCAGAAAGAAATCCATGTGGTTACAGTCATTGTATGACCCTTTAAATGGCAGCAGCTTTATGATACACATTTTATCCCAGGTGTTTTTCTTAACCACAAAGCTTGAACAACAACACTTCTAAAATCAAACGCAGCAACACAATGTGAGAGTGCTCTGAAAAAAGTATAGGTGAATAATAGCAAAGAAACTGGTATTTAATGACACTCATAGGATATGATATTAAATCTAACTGTAAGAGCCTAACTGCAAAAGGTAGCCAACATATTCATTATATTGTAGCATTCTGTGGGAGGATTGTATAGAATGTATAGGCTTTTAAAAGTGCTTTGAAGTTCCTGGTCAACTTAACAAAGTGATACTTCTACCCTAGGGCATCAATTAAGTAGCCACTGTTCTTATGTAGTTTGGGTTGTAAATATTAGAAGAAGGAGGAAATCTCTCTGTGATTTTTACTAATCAACACAGTTTTGAAGTTTCAGTGGCAGGCAACATTAGCTTTGCAGATGTCCAACTGAAATTTGTCTGCATGGAAAAAAACTGGTCAACTTACTTGCAGCTCTTGGTCTCTTCATTATTTATATGACAACAGATCTCCTTCACATCAGGCAGTGGGGTTTTATGATCTGACATGACAATAGGCCTGTCAGTGACACTTCAGTGCCTGGTAAGGTTATGGAGAAGATTATTCTGAGAGGCATTGAAAAACACCAGAATGAGTACCCACTCATTGGTCTCTTCATGAAACGAAAGTCCTGTTTGTCAAACCTAATTTCCTTTTATGAGAGGCTATCTCACCTACTTGACCAAGGGAAGCCAGTTGATGTAACCTTTCTGGATTTCAGTAAAGCTTTGGATACTGCCTCTCATAGTATCCTTCAGGAAAAACTGTCCAGCACACAGCTNCCCCAACTTATTCACAAGGGGAAGCTGAGGGGCAGGCACCAGCCTCTTCCCCCTGGTGACCAGTGACATGACTTGAGGGAATAGCCTGAAGTTGTGTNTGAGTCAGGCAAAAAGAGTTATAGTGACTTGGGTGTCATCAGACTGGTGACCTGTCACTAGAGGGGTCCCACAGGACTCCATCTCGGCCCTGTGCTCTTCAACATCTTCATAAATGACTTGGGCACGGGACTGGAAGGGACACTAAGTAAGTCTGCAGATGATACAAAACTGNTCACTTCCAGCTCAGGATATTCTACGATTCTGAGATTTTGCGATTCTAGGCCTTGACATGGATTTCACTGATTCCATTGTGGCCTTTCTAGGCCTTTCATGGATTTTATTGTGTTGATTCTTTCAGTTTTACCCTTTCTCTATAATTCCTGTATGCTTTAGAGGATTGAAGGAATCCTTTGATGCTATTTTTTTGAATGAAAAGACTTCTCACCTACAAAATCCTGTTAAGTGTTTCTGAACAAAGGCAGAGGCCTGGGATAATTCATGCACCATGCACAAAAACACGAGCCCGCAAACATACATCAGATTTTCATGCTTAGTTTAAATATGACCTGTTGGAGGGTGAGAAGGGGAAAGAATAAGTAAAACATCTTTCCATCTATTTAGATCTTTGGATCCTTGATCTCAGCTCTGAGTTAAGCTCTCTAAGACTGTCTCCCATCTACTTTGCATGTCTGATTCATTTTTCATTCAAGCCAGTAGAGAGATTCCCATTGAGTTTGATGGAATGTAGATGATGCTCTTATGACACTATAAATCAAAATTGCAATTCTCATTTATTGTGGCTGTGAGTGCCATATAGCAAAAGGCTGTGTCAGCCAGCCTTCTAAAACCTAACATTTCATGGTTTATAAATTTGCCATAAAGCTTGACTGGAAACTAAAGCTTGTCAATAAATCATATGGCCTTGGTAAACAATTAAGTTCTAATTTTTTCTTTTTTTTTTTCAAAATAGAAAATAAATAGGTTTGACTATTCATTAAGTTTAAATTTGCAACAAAACTGGTGAAATATTTTAATTTTTTTGGTGAAATATTTTATTTTTTTATTTTCTTCTTTGTTTAATCTGAACCCAGATCTTAGATTTTAGCTCTGGAGGCCTGTAGCACCATTTCACCTTCAAATGTCTTAATGGAATTGAGAGGATTGTTTGCAAGAAAATTTTCCTGCATGAAGAATCTGTTTTAATTCCTCATGAAACAGTTTGTGAAACTAGTTGAAATTAAGTTGTGAAAATAGTTTTCCTGTGTTCTCGACACTGCATGTTTGTGTGGATGAATATATTTACTGCACTGTCTTACATTCAAGTTTACCTTGTTGTCCACAAAAATGTGATAATGAGCTACCACACTGCATCAAAGATGTTTCAGCTGTGGCTGGGACTGTACAATTGAGCATTGATTAGATACTCCAGAACACTAATAGCATTCTGTCAGTGTATTGGTTTAATATTCCCATTCATTTTTGAAGAGCATACTCTTCTTTGCTCCTAACATTTGCTTATATATCAGTCTTAGAAAACATATTGATATTTTTTTTCTTCTTGAGGTCCTCTGAAAGCTTTTCCAATTTTGATTTGTTTCTTGCACAGAGACTTATGTCTCTCACAGTAAATTACTAGACAGCAGTCATAAAGAAAGGCAAATTAAGTCTTTTTCCCAGGCTTATATAAAATTGCCTTGGGTGTATGTCTTGTTTTATGTACTGTTTTATGCATTTAGTGCTTCACAGCAAACTGATGTGCCTTTCAGGAAGATGCCAGCTGGTTAGAAGGTGCAGAATGGACACTGTCCTTGAGCGATCATCAGGAGGTGTTCATGAGGAACAAACAGGACCAATTCAGATTTCCCCTAAGTGCTGGGCATTTATTTTCTAGAACCTCCTAATGAATGTGGCATACTCTCCCCTCCTCAGTAAACCAGGCACAGAAGCAAAAGAGCAGAAGCAAAAGTGTAACTGCTTTTTCTATTGCACTCCCTCCCCACACCATTTTTCTCATGAGGCACTCACAGGGGAAACAATCTTTCCTCTCTTGAAGGCAAGTACTGCTCTCAATACCCCTTTTTATGCAGACCATATAATAGGAGGAAGAAGGAACTATTTAGTCCTTCCTTCCCTGCATGTCCAGGATGCTGCCTCCAACCTATTTCTGTATAAAGCTATTTTCACTTAAATTGAAATGTAGTTGATCACCCATCTAAACACAAGCCAGACTTGCTGAAGACTTTAAGAGGTCAGTTTTTTCCTGGCAGCTAAAACCAAAACAATAGTAAAAGCTCAGCTCTCACTGAAACTCTCTTCTGGTCACTATAAATACTATGGGAAAGAACACGAGTCCCAGTGAAAGCAAATGTTAAAAACTGCAGTCTGCTACATAACAGTTAAGATCTGCTTTAAATTTTCACCATTCAGCCACCTGAAAACCCAGTGACACCACACGGATGTAGCAGGATTTCACCACTGCAAAACATGCAGTATATTTCAGAGGATGTCAGACTTTCACTCCAAGTGCCACTAAGAACACTTTTCATGACAAAGAATTCCTATTCTCTGGCTTGTCTCTTTCCAAAGGCCTTTGTACCTTTCCTTTCCCCCTGCACTACCCCCCTAACCCCTCAGTATTTAAGGGCCTCAAATGAAACTCAGCCCATTTCTTTTGCTTTTATTTTTTTTTCCTCTGAAGATGGCTGTGTGAACTTGTTTAATTCTGACATTTAAAAACACATGATGAATACTGTCATTATTATTACCAAGAATAACCGAGTAAGGAGCTTTCCAGTAGCTATCTAGCCTTTGTGTTCCAGGGTCTTTTTATGCTATTTGATTAAAATTTACCATTATGAATATAAATGCCATTATTCCTTTCTAAAAAGATTATTGTTGTGTCTATTTTTCATCTGTATTGACCTTGTCCTTTTAATGTGACAGAGACTTCATTCATGTATAATCACACTGAGATATAAAAGTGGCCCATGAAATTAGGTCCTGGAAAAAAAAATAAAAAGGAGAAAGGACTGTGTCCTAGATGTTGAGGAAAAAAAATCAGTTTAGTTTAAAGGTTTTCTTCACATTTGGTTTAAGTACTGCAGCATAATGAACAGTCTGGCAAATTTATCACTCCGTCCTGAAAAAAACCAAAATATGACAAATAAAAATATATTAAAAAACCCAAAACCAAACCCCACAAAAAAGAAAAACAAAACAAAACAAAACAAAAAAATCCCACAAAAAACCAAGGAAACCCCAAAAAAACCCCAACCAACCAAAAAATCAAAAAACCAAACCAAACCAGACCAAACAAAGAAAAAAACCCCAAAATACCAGACACCCCCAAACCCAAACCCAAACAGAAAACTGCCAAGCCCCAAGAAAAATCCTGATTAGAAAGCTCTTATTTGTAGCAATGGTTCTGACTTCCTCCCTGTTCCACTTTGGTTTTGATCTGCAAACAAAAGGGAACTATTTGCCACTTATAAGAGGAATTCATTTTCGTGCTAATTCAGTCTTCATCTCAACCCAACTGTAAGAAAAGAGACTTCTTTCTATACCTATTTTTTTAAAATTTTCTCCAGTAAACTCTTTGTCTTTTCTGCATCTCTGACTAGTTTCAAACAATGCAACAAGGTAATAGAATAAAAGTGATATAATAAGGGCAGAATCTGGCTTGCTAAAATTTTTAATACCTTAATGACCAGAATAACTGAGATAGCTGCTGCTGCGGCTTTGAATTTCTACACTCATTCATTCACAGATTCACAATGAAAGAGTTTCTAAGCTGTTCTCATTATCATTGAAAGTGCATACACATGTCCTCCTACTAATTCATAACCTATGTTTGCCAGCTAGTCAAAGCATGAACCAAGCTTATTGCAATTTTAGCAAGCCTGAAAATTGGGCAACATTTTCTCCAAACTATTTTTATTTTTGGAATAGATTTGCCTCTCTGGATGTAGGATGTTTTAAGTAATCCAATATCAACTCATCTTTCAAAACAGACAAAAAAAGAGCTTTTGTTAGCGGAGATGGTAATTAACATGTAATCCACATAAAAATTTTCCAAATTTACTTTGTGTTTGTACAGGCTTACATGGCTAGCTTAGAAGCTGTGTCTGGAAGAAAATCAAACACGGGACTTTCTACACTGATGATTCATCCACTGTCTCCTATTGGTTATAACAGAAGGGAGCGTAAAACAAAGATAGAGAGAGACTATTTTCAAGAGTATGTGGTGCCAGAACAAGGGGGAATGGCTTCAAACTGAAAGAGAGTAGGTTTAGATTAGATATTAGGAAAAAATCTTGGCTGTGAGAATGGTGAGGCACTGGAAAAAGTTGCCCCAGGAAGCTGTGCATGCCCCATCCCTGGAAGTGCTCAAGGCAAGGTTGGATGGAGATCTGAGCAACCTGGTCTGGTGAAAGGTATCCCCATCCATGGCAGAGGTGTTGGAACAAGATGATCTTTGAGGTCCTTTCCAACCCAAACCATTGTATGATTCTATGACTGTGTCATCTTTAGAGATTTCAACAAGAAGGAAGGAAGGAAGGAAGGAAGGAAGGAAGGAAGGAAGGAGGCAAGCGGCAAGCTTAGGTATTTTTCATTCCACAAGCCACCCAGCACTATTTTATACAAGAACCAACAAAAATGCCACTGTTCCTCTCTAAAATGTATCACGAGTTCTACAATTCCTATTTACCAAATGATGTAGTTGCATGTCATGACTCTATGTTATATGCCAAACACATGTTTGTACGCAGTCCTGTTTAAAATCTCTACTGATGATCTGGATGAGTGAATTGAATGTACTCTCAATAAGTTCTCAGATGACAGTAAGTTGACTGGCAGGAGGGCAGGAAGGTTCTGCAGAGGGATATTGACAGGCTGGATAGATGGGTTGAGGCCAACGATATGAGGTCGAGAAGGCCCAGAGCCAGGTCCTGCCCTTGGGTCACAACAACCCAGGCAGTGATACAGACGGGGAAAGTGGCTGGAAAGTGGCATAGAGGANAGTTGCCCCAGGAAGCTGTGCATGCCCCATCCCTGGAAGTGCTCAAGGCAAGGTTGGATGGAGATCTGAGCAACCTGGTCTGGTGAAAGGTATCCCCATCCATGGCAGAGGTGTTGGAACAAGNATTGACAGGCTGGATAGATGGGTTGAGGCCAACGATATGAGGTCGAGAAGGCCCAGAGCCAGGTCCTGCCCTTGGGTCACAACAACCCAGGCAGTGATACAGACGGGGGAAGTGGCTGGAAAGTGGCATAGAGGAAAAAGGACCTGGGGGTGCTGGTTGACAGCAGTTGAACATGAGCCAGTGTGTGTGCCTAGGTGGCCAAGAAGGCCAATGGCATTCTGGCCTGTATCAGCAATAGTGTGGCCAGCAGGACAAGGACAGTTGTCATCCCCCTGTACTCAGCACTGGTTAGGTTGCACCTTGAGTACCATTTTCCATTTTGGGCCCCTCACTCCAATAAAGACATTGAGCTGCAGGAGTATGTCCAGAGAAGGGCAACAAAACTGGTGAAAATCTAGATGGTAAATTCTGTGATGAGCAGCTGAGGGAGCTGGGGTTATTTAGCCTGAAGAAGAAGAAAGACAGGGGAGACCTTATCCCTCTCTCCAGCTGCCAGAGAGGGGATTGTAGCCAGGTGGGGGTCAAGTAATGGAGAAGTAATGACAGGATAAGAGTCCATAGAGGACATAGCCTGAAGCTATGCCAGGGGAGGTTCAGGTTGGACATCAGGAAGAATTTCTTCATGAAGAAGGTTGTTAGACATTGGAATGAGCTGCCCAGGGAGGTGGTGTGGTCACTATCCCAGGAGCTGTTGAAGAAATGACTGGACATGGCACTTAGTGCTATGGTGTAATTGTCAGTGTAGTCATGGATCAAAGGTTGGACTCAATGATCTCAGAAGTCTTTTCCAACCTAAATAATTATGTGATTCTGAGATTCTGTGATTCTCTGATTCATAGTAGAGCACTTAATTAGCACACTGAAGATACTGATCAGCTATGCAACATATTAGACCTTGGAAACTCAAGAAGGCTGTGTTATGTGAACGAGAAGAATAAACTTCTGTGCAGCCAAGAGTCAGGAAATGCTGTAGAAAAGACATCTGTAACTGTAACTGTATGGGGCAAATGTAATTGAATGGGACAAAATACAGACTCTCCTGTGCATGCCAGGTAGGCTATTTTCAGAATCTACTTAATCAATTTCTTATAACATTCAAAAGACCTACTCATCAAAAGCTTTCAGTATGAAAAACTTGAATTTACAATGCTCCAAAGCCTTTAATTGTTTAATTAGAATAGCCTACACTTCATTATTACCTGCATTATACACAAATTCTTTTTATTTCTTGGAAGGCAAAGTGAAGCAGAATGATCTTCAAGGAGACAACTGGCCTAGAAGATACGCCTTACAAAAGACAAATTCTGAAATGTAAAAGTGCTTTATAACATGGGATTAGAATGTAAATAATTATGAAAACCTATATACAAGCAGCATGGATGTTTCACTTTCATCATGGAAGACAAAATGGTTGGGTTTATCTTTATTAGGAAGCAGTTCCTTCACATTAATTACTACTTGAACTAATGGGGAGCCAAGAGACAGCCAATAGAATATGGTATCCACATTCCACAGGTAGTATTATTCATCCACTCTGTGTATAATACAGAACCTTTATGGATTTTAACAGTCTTTCTTACACTTGTGATTCTAATTTATTTTTTTAAAGTGTAAATGTAATTCAGCTGTATCTCACTTAACCAGTTCACAATGACTATAGCTATATAAAATTTTAAAAATATCAGCAAATTTTGACAGACATTAAAATGCAATTCTTTATACTGTAAGTCACTCGAACAGCCCTTGGCACTATTTTTGTGTAAGCCAACTAATATTCATCCAAAAGATTTCTGTGAACAACTCAGTGTTAGCATGGACCTGGAATAATTATTAGGAGAAAGTTTGGTAATTTTTAGGTGTGCTAAAGATACTTTGCTGACACGTGAGTCATGGGGGTGCTCTGCTGTATAGTATTAAAAACTCAGAGGTGAGATATCAGAAAACATTTCTTAAAATAAAAAAGTAGTCACTGCTACTGACAGAAGCAAAATTCAGATTTTGGTCACACTTGACCATGCAAAATTTCATTAAGAACAAGTATGTCTTCCATCTAATACAGTACACACAAGGAATGTGGTGGTTTGTTGATTTTTTTTCTCCAAATCTGGCTATGAGGTGAGTGACAATTTGACAATTATTGTTGTTAAAATAAAATATAAATATTAAAGTAACTCTGATGACTGAAACCTCTAATATCTTTATCTCATGTGATTTCCGTGATTTTAAATTAGGAGTACCTCATCTGAAGCTAATGAAGTTACACAACTGTGAAAGCAGGATGTGAGGATTTAGGTTGTTCGGGTACATTTATGTTGCTACAAAATATATGGAGATGAAGACTTGTATTCAAGTATTCATCCATGGTATCAGACCACTGATCTTCCACAAAGAAGCTTTGTTGTGTTTTTTCCCTGTTTTTTCCTGGAGCCTTCCAATGGCTCCAGCAAGCAGCACACAACAATACCTGGACATGGTCTTCAGCTCCACTGATGTCCAAGACAGCTCCTGGAAATGAGTGTGGACAAAACTGCCACAGGCTTGTCTTCCTTGCTTTACATCATCTTCTGACACCACTAGGCTTTGTGTTTTCTCATGTGCTCTCATGTGTCCCAAAGACAGAACGTGTACTCTTGTTTTTTTCATTATATAAATGCTGTTCCTGTGTCTACAACACAATCCTTGCAGTATTTTAGTGACTTTGAAAGGAACCGCCTATCTCTTAATAGCAAAAGATAACAATTGTATCACAGGCCAGAGGGGCAAAGGAGAATGGAAGGATAAGCCATACAGTGTAGGTATGGCTGCTCTCTCTGGATGAGATAACATTACCTGGCAGAGAACTGAGCCTGTTCATTTCAGTTAACCTGGGGTCTGGGGACTAGAGCTCTGTTACTTGGTGACATGGACAGTTCAGCCAAAAGAACAAACATTCAAGATACTAGCACTGGGAAACACAAAACATAGCACCTGACAGACAGAGAAAGAGAAATCGGGAGCAGAGAAGTGGAGAAAAGATTCATAAAGATGGAAGGGATATGTTTATAACAGAGGGAAACTTTTTACATTAGCCAAGGAAGAAGGAAACAGATTGCAATGTGGAGGCAGATGCACAACATAATTGAGGAAAGGAGTCACAGAAGGGTAGAGGGATTATAAACTCCTGACTGAGCAGAGTATTTGTGTAAATTATTTTTAAGAATACTGATGAAACCGGGACAAGCAAATACAGTTATTTTACTGCAATATGTAGATAATTCTTGTGCTAGCTTAAGTAAAGACTTAGTTAAAGGTAGATTTGGGCGATCTTTGCATGTTTAGTGACTATATGCATCTGCTGCCACATGATCCATGATCTTAAAGGTATGGAAGCAGGTGGGCTTCAGCTACTTGTAAATCATCCAATCAAAACTACTGCCATGATCTAGGGCAACTGCACTGTGGCATCCCATTTATGTGAAGGGTTGAAAAAAAAGAGTACCACAATATGTGCCAGTGAGACCAATGGATCTGAGAGGCATGCAACCAAATGAGGCTTCAGAGCACATAATTCAAAGCCAGAGGAGGCCTCAGAAATAGCATGAATATATCTAATGTTGATCGTAATTTCATTAGGATTTTAAGAAAGATTAGCTATCATTAGCTTTTGAAAGCTTAATGTTTATTATAAAGTTCTAGTATTTATTGCAATGTACTTGAAATACTGAAATTATTTGCAAAGTGCAAAGACAGTATCAACATTGTTTTTTTGCTTAATGAGGAAATTAAGATAGAAGAGATAAAACAATTTGAAATAAAGAGCTTTGTAATGTCAAATTCACAAGATTACATGGAGATAAATTTAAGGTTCTGTGTAGACCAAATCTCACTGATTTAATAGAAATAAAGAAAATCTTGTAAGGCAACTCTCTACCTCATTGAGAATGTCATGCCTAGTAAACATACTTGGAATGAAGAAGTCTGACAAGAGCTGTAAAAGTCACTATCTCTCATCTTCATCAGAAGGATGTCAATAAATTAAGACGTGGGAATCTCAGGCTTCTTAGCAATATAAGTGGTTTTTGTGTTTCTGCACAGCTACCTCTGAGTCGAAATATTAATACAAGCCATGCACATTTCTCAGTGGAACACAGACTTACAAGGGTTACCTTTGTGTAGATACAATGAGAATTTACCAGAAGATGTCGGAATATTCCCCACTGATTATTGTCAGCTGTATTAATGCAATTACAATGGCTTGAACACTTTGGTACTTTCCAAGGACCTATTTATGTAGCAGTCTATTACTAAACTCTGACAACAGCAGCCCAAATTATGATGCACTTACTCACCCTGGAGAGTACTTTGTACCATGAGCAGTCTCACTTTGAATAAAGCATTCACGATCTGGCCCATTACCCTTTAATTATAGATGTTTCAGAGAAGAGTGAGCATCAGGGTTTACTGCACTATTTATAAAACAAGTTACCAGCCAAACGTTGTAGGACTTCTACAGCTTTAAAACTCCTAACATCCTTTCCCTTTAGGAGCTCTTCCACTGAGCACTTAAAGCTCATTTGAATGTATCAAGAACTTCATTGTAGTAAAAGAGGCATTTACAGATGAGAAATAATCCCACTCTTGGAAAAATCCAGCAGTCAATTCGAACAGCTTATTTATAATTTCTGTTTTGGAAAGGAAATACAATGTGTTTATTAAATTAAACACAATTTGTTTATTAATGCTGACAAAAAAGCCTTCTGCAATCCTAGCATGTCATCCTACTGTAAAGCATTTTAGGATGCACTACAATAGCTATCACTGTGTGAGCTGAATACCCTCTGAAATTCAATGAAATCTGTCTTCATTGTCTCTTATACAAATATGACTACACCAAAACACTAATCTCTAGAAACCAAACTCTATCTGGCAAAAACTAGGAGGAAGCATCTCTTGGAATGAAGAAATCCCCATCTCTTCACTTTCGGAGTGTTACCACTTTGACTTGAAGTTGCTACCACTAAATATTGTTTGAAGCAGGACATGAGCCTGAAGCTTGGATTCAGCTGCACAGGTGGGATTTTCTCAGTGTGTAGGAAGAAACATATATGGTATTCCTGGGCACCAGGGGGAGGATACGTGATATGTTTACATATGCCACATATAGGTGGAACAAAAAAATGTGGCAGAGGTCTCCAACTGTTCTGACCTTACTTAGTGGGTCTTGGTCCTCTACCACTATATCTTAATGTAAAAGTGGCTAGTTTTGCCCACTGTGCCCAGTTCTAGAATTCATGGGGAATGTGCCTTCCCTCTTAAACTTATTCTTTGTGGTTCAGAATTTGTACTGGTTTTGCTGGATTTTCAGAGATTTTGCATGTTATATAGAGGTTGCAGCTTACATACAGTTACTAAAATATATGCATATCCAATGCAGATTTGTCTCTATAAAAGTTATTTTCAGCTTTTACCAAATAAACATTCCTCTCCATGATAGTTCCTGTTCCCTAGACACTTACATGACCTTTCTTGCATAGTTTATGAGTGGGTCATTGTCTGACACCTTTTCTTATCTTTATTTAGCCTATCAGGGTGAAAATGGTTACTTTCCATCCAGAAGGAATGCCACAGCAGGCTTGTCTGTATTTCTTAAGGTCTGCATGGCATAACTCCCCTAACCATTACCTTCCTCTCCCATCCCAGAGAAAGTCGTTCACAGAGGTGAAAGGATTCTTCTGCAGGGGTAGGTTTAACAGCCCCCTCCAAATGGGGGGTACTCTATCTTTGCTAAAGGAAGTTTTCCTGGTATAATTGCTTCTCTATAAGAGTATTTCGCTAAATAGCTATGCCAGTGAAGCACAGCTTTATCACTCTGTGTTTCAAACCAGTAAAGTTAAACTGGCAAAACTTCGAAGTGTACAAAGCAAAGTCAGAGAGACTTGTCTGTGGATGTATAGAAGGGGCATGAAAAAACAGAGGGCTGTTTCTTAGGGTATAAATGATATTTGCTTGTTCTAAAACAAAGCACTGGATCAGCTGAGTTGTTGCTGTCAGCCTTTATCAGATGCTACTGACAGGAACTTGGGAGATGTGATAATTTTTTTGAGAAAGAGCTGGAGAAGTCCACAGTGACAGGAAAAGGGAGAATTACACTTGAATTCAATATGTTTCCACCACCCATAAGGACAGGTGTGTGAAAAAATTGTTCTGCCTTGTGCCAAAGTTTCATCTAAAATGGAAGCAGTTCTTTTGCTCCAGGTGCTCTCTGGGAGCAGGCTGCTCTACAAGGTCACAATATAAGAATCAGAGACCCTGCAATAAATGGTAAATGGTAAATACCTCTTTACATGAAATATGATAGTCCCAGACCCAATGCTATGTTTTCTAGCCTCTGTATGTGAAGACATTGCACCATAATATGAAGTGAAATCAGGAAGCCTAAGTAAGGTGCTGAATAGTATCAGCTGAGCGTCATTTAACACAAAATATTAGGCACAGGGGCTTAGAGGAATTTAGGTCATCTGACTCAGAGACTCAGTTCACTGAGTCTGTCATAAATGCTGCCTTTTAATACTCTGTTTTGGAGAAGAGCTTCGAGGGTGTAATAGAAATGACTTGATTTCTAATAATAGTCAATTAGAAGTTCTATGTAATTGTATTTGGAAATACAATGTAAGCGCTTCTGCTGGAAAAAGTTAATTTGTTTTAATTTTCCTATGATTTCTAAAAATAGATTAGAATTAAATGTCATGTACCTTTGGAACGCGTATGCTTGGTAACTAACAAACTCACTTTGTCACTGTTTATGATCTCAGAATTCTTTCCATGGAAACTATTATAAGGTCATTACTATCATCAAGCAGCAATGAATGCTGTTCATATTTTAGAGAGTCATTAGGGAAAGGACAATCCTAAGGCCTTAAAGCCCATTTGTGCCTTCAACAGGGGAGGGATGTATAGTACCTTTTTGTGTATATATGGTTTCATGTGTTTGTACATTTTTGGTTTGAAGATTCTGAGTCATGCTTACTACCTCTTATAGAGAGCTACTTGTCGGTCAGAAACTTTGCTGGGTTCCTAAACTACATCTTCACAAATAGCATATTTCTAAATGAAGGCAAAACCTGTAAGGTTTCCATTAGCACCTTTTAAGGGTATCCATAACCTCGCAGAACTGAGGTGTTCACTGAAAGTAAGATTCTGAATTGTCTCCTCTAAGAATTCAGAGGTCTTAAGGTAAATGTACATGTACTTCCACTAGAAGATGTCACTGCACTACCAAGCTGGTGTAAAGGACTACTCAAACAAACATTTGGTGCAGGACTCATTCATTGATGTAAGCTGTCCCTGTGGAAAGGTCTGATATTTACTCAAAACCAAATAGAAAAAAATACACAAACCCACAATATTTTTTCAACAGTTCTCTGTGTGAGGGCATTTTTCCTATTTCACTAGGTCCCACAGCATTTATACTGCCAGAACAGGGGACTCCATAGCATAAGATTTCACTAGTATACTGGAAATGAGAATAGCTTTAAAAGATTTATTGTATATGCATGATTATATGTATAATTCAGCTAATAAGCCTAACCTAAGCTGTTGCTGAAGAACTGCATTGATTTATAGGATAGCATTGGAAGTAAAGGAGAAAATGTCAGCAGAGAACATGTATGCATGCAGATATATATCATAGTCAGCAGAAGATAACTTCCATCAGTGAAGGCACTTGTTCACACTTTTCTACTATTAATCTGCTAGCAGGTTCTCACATTAGCTGAAACTCTAACATTTGAAAGGATTTAATTACAATAAGGAAGCAAACTGAATTTCAAGATCTGTATTAAAGCAGAAAAATATAAACACAGGAATGGATTTAAGATGACAAGTTGAACATGGAGGTTTAAAATTGTTTTACTCAGAGCTGAAACTGAGAAATAATGGATGAACAAAGGTGTCTAAAACCTTGATTTGTTAATCTAATAAAAATATAGATGTTACTACTTGCAGCTGTTTGCTAATACAGACCCTAGATAATATTATTTGGCAAGTATAATAGTTTTAGAAATGGGTATAATGTAACATTCACCTTCGGGTGTCAGAGTATCTCAGCTAGTTATAACAAAAAATGTGCATAATTTCTTCTTTTTTCCCTCCTGTTGTCCTCTTTTCTTCCCCCAAGTATTTCTCTGGTCTTACCAGTCTTAAATATTGATAATGAATTTTCAGATGGTTTTGTTCTTAATAACTGTCTTTTTACATATTTCTTGTTCTATAAACCTTCAGAGGTGTTTGAATTTTCCATATGTGGCATTTCAGGTTACAAATCTGAGTGTCCCTGAGGTATGGCTGGTTTACTGAAGATCAGTTTATCTCAGCAATTTAATCTCTTTAATGTCTGTTACATATGCCATCCTCTGATTGATTTGTATTTTTTTGAGGAAAAAAAATTTTCAATTTCTTTAAAGCAAGTGACAATAAAAAGTTGTAGTTGTGTGCCCCATACATACATGTACACATACATGTACAAGAAAGCTTGGGGAAAAATTTTGATATATCTTAAATGATAACCATTAAGTTCCATATAGCCTAATTCAGAAGTGTGTGGCACTGCTTTGGAAAGCAAAGTGCCCATCTGAACTACCTTCTTTGCTACATAAACAAAACTAGAAGAGGAGCACCTTGTTTGCTTGTTGCAAACATACCTTCAGCAGTCCTAGGTTTCCACAAATTATTGAGTTTTCTGTGGTATATAACCATTGGATGGCACAGTTTTATCAACAATGTATTATCAACCTCATGAAAGTATTTTTTTTTTCTTTTTTTGGTGCTGACCATAACGTTGCAGTTATTTTTATTTTTTGTCCTACTATTTGTTTTCTTCCGGGCTTCCAAACATCTTTGTGACAGCAGTACCTGTGCTTTTGAGAAAGTAATTTATATCTGTGGCATTTTTCAGATTGAGGCAGGCACACAGGTTTCCTGACTTTTTGAACAGTCTTACAGAGCCATAAAGGGGCAGGACATCTTGGATTTTGGGGAATGATTGGAAACCAGGTGATAAAAATTTATGTGTTCTCTGTTAGGAGTTACTGTAGTACTGAGTATTTAGAGGTATTTACCTTCTTCACACTGTGTTAACGTTAGTATCCACTGGCTGGTTTTATCAGGTTTGGCACAGAGATTAAGATCTCTAAGAGAAATGTTTTTGTACAAATCTCATTAAGAAAAAAAACAAAGCAGTTTGAAGATAGATACCCTAAATCTGAATTTAACTTAATAGTATACACTTTCCTTTAGGATCTTGCAACGCATGTTGTGTTTTTCCACCAGTCACTGTCTCAGACCACAGTCAATGACAATCTGAAGTGGTAGTCACCTGCCTAAATATAGACATCCTGTGCTACATGAGATGTCCTAATGCATTTCTCCTAGCCTCCAGCTGCCACTTCAGAAGACCACTGAGCCCTTATCTCACCACGAGGATGGTTCAAATACTTTATGAATTACAAAGAGCAACTAAATCAAGCTCTGGATCTTCACTGCCTGTAGTGGGCTCTTCAGTGCTAAGTCTGCCTGAATCTTTACTAAATCTCAGCCCAAATGGGGGATACCATTGCCTACTGTCAATGACATTGTAAACACTGCCTACTTACTACTGCTCTAGAAGGATGTAAGTCCTATAAATCCTGTCTGCTGGTTCTGTTCCATTTAATTTGGCTTCTTGACTAAAGGAAAGCTGCAATGTAATTTCATGGACTTTGAAATCTGTAACTGGAAGAAGAGTTATAAATGTCCCAGCTCTGAAGAACGTGCCAATAAAAGGTTTTAATCAAAAGTGAGGATACCATGCAGAGGGTGCTGGAACTTGCCAATCCCAGAGCTCATCAAGCAGCTTCTCTCATGAAAGGTGAGATTCTGAAGCCACTGCAGAAAGACACAGCATCTCCCAAGTGATCCCTTTTTTAAAAAACGGGAGTAAAATAAAAAGGCAAAGAGTAAGTTACTAGTTAGCTAGGATGAAGAAATATTTCATTATAGTCTTGACCATCACCCTTCTTCAGGATTAATTTATTTGAGCCTCAGTCTTGAATTTCCCCCCAAACTCACGGGCTAAAGTGCACATTCAGATTATTCAGTCAGAACAATCAACATGTGATGGACAATGACATTCTTCTAGGCTGGGACTTTCCATTTAAATTTGCCCTTCAAAGTAAGGGCCCCAACCCTTACAAATAGCTATGGGGCTGCTCTTTTAGCCGCTATTGAGCAGGAACTTCAGCAGCTCCAGGGCTGTGCAGAGGGCTGTCTGTCTCCATTAAATTGAACTGGCCAGTAGCAAGTACAATCCTCTGCCTTTTGCTAGAGGTTTATGAAGACTTGCCTCTAGTGGGTACCAGCCCCTTCCTGCCTGCCTTGGCTTTAACCTTCTCCTCCTCTCCAGGCCTGATTCTCACCTTGGTTTTGAGCCGAAAGCCCTACTCCTGATCTGCCTCCTCACAGCCATTCCTTCAGATGTGGGTGCTATTTCTTGATAGACTATCCAGTGCAAGGGGAAGTAGTGGGTGATTAATTTGCTTAATTGGCAATCAGATTGCCTTACTGCCAGCTGCATTTTAATTTCATAGGAGCAGTCAATATGGACCCTGTTGAAATCTCTCTGGTGTGTCTCTCCAGAGTTGCCAGAGCTGTTGATTGAACTTTGTGTGACACTGGCATTTCCCTTCAAGCTAAGTTTCAATTGTTGCCAAGTGAAAGGAAATTATTTCAACTGTTTTGTGGGAAAAGCAAGTACTGGCATATGACCTTCTGCTTCCAGCCTGATTTCCCTTCATTAGTGTCTCCTAAGTGACAGGCACAGTGACAATTATGGGGACATTTATGCTTTGGGACAGATTGTTGTTCCAAGGTGTGTGTTCTGCTGTGACCAGAGCAGTCTGCATATGTGGGAAATGAGACAAATGAGGGAACATCTAATTTATGTGTCCTGCCAGATAGGAAAAATTAGACTCCCTGTGGCAATATTTGAACCACCTTAGTTTTTCACATGTTTCCATGACCTTGTAAGTGTACATTTAGTCTTGAAAGTGCACCAGAGAGGGCCCCACACAGAGGTCTTCACCTATAAGAAGTCAACTTAGACTTCCCTGAAAAGTTAGTGGAGTAAATAGGTGCTTTTCAGATGTGATTAATTTGACTTATTTTAGATATACTTTTGAAAAATTAGATTAATGGGTCCTTAGAAATATCTATTTTTCTCTATTAGCTGTGAAGGGTGCTGACTAACTCAGACATTGATGTCTCCATCACAGATGTCTTTGGCCAGATGGCTCCTTCCATTGGTTTACAAATGTAAATGAGTGTTTTGTGAGTGTCTTGGTAGCTACTGAAATATGGGACAGGACTAGAGGCAATGGGCTCCACCTAAAACTCAGGAGGTTCCTGCTGAACATTTGGAAACCCTTTTTCACTGTGAGGATGACCAAGTACTGGCCCAGGTTGCCCAGGGAGATTGTGAAATCCCCGTCCTTAGAAATATCCAAAAGCCATCTGGACGTGATCCTCAGCAATGGGGTCTCAGTGGCCCTGCTTGAGCGCTGGGTTAGAAAGGTGATCTCAGAGATCCTTCCAGCCTCAGCCTGGGCCATTCTGAGAACTGCCTGTCCAGGCATCTCTAGTTGCCTTTGTAAATCTGGGATGAATGGTTTTCAGTTGTACTGATGAGAACCTGTGAAAGAAAGACTAGTGTAAAACCACCAATATTGTTTTGAATAAATCAGTAGCAAAAACCTGTGTTATTGTGTAGCCAGCTATCCTTATTTCTTCTCAGAAGAAAAAGAAAAAAAAAAGCAGAGCAGTTGAAAAGGTTTTTTGCCTATTTTAGTGAATTAGTACCCCTGACTGACCTTGATTGACATTTTATGAACATTAAAAGCCTTGATAGTCTTTACTAATTGCCATGCTTCTCCACTCTGGGAATACTGCAGACCGATATCTTCCTTTATTAATTTATATATTTATTATAGTGTTTTTCCTTACACTTATAATGTAGGGATAGCATTCATCAAACTCTCAGGGGATCACCTTTTGAGAACCATTTTTCACACTGAGAAAAGACTGTTCTGTGCCAGACACTGGATTTTCTGGCTTTGCTGAGAAAATGCTGCAGGGGAGGTGGGCATGGGGAGGGAAGGGGTACCTTGCATTCACCTAAAAAAATAAAACCCCAAACCAACAACCTCTGAAGATCTTTTGTTTTACTCATTGTATATGAGTAAGGTTAGTTCAGTATGTAATAACAGGCTGTCTTGACAACAAAAGGCTGAATCAACACAGAACATGATTGGAATTATGCATGTCAATTATAATGAATCTCATTATGCAACACGAAAGTCTAATTCTATTGTAAAGGTCTGCAGTCTGCAGTCTTAAGTCTGATGTCAATGCTGAACAATAACTGCCCTCTCATCCACCTCATAGCCATAAAGAATAAATATAAACCCAATTTCTGCAGACTTTTAATATGCAAATTTCCTTGGGGTAAGGGAAAAGAGAGATTTCTTTTTGTTTAACAAAAGAGAAAACTGTCCTAGTCTTAAAGCAATCCATCATGTCCGTGGTTTCTTTGGCTTTAACTTTTTGCTGTCCACAGGAAAAATTGATGTTTGAAAGTTCTCTCCTTGTCTCAAAATATAAATCAAGAATGACAATTTCTCACATTGTACTAACTCAGTAATGTGTTTATCAAAATAAAAAAAAAATCAAAGCTGTTAGTGATTAGGCTCTAATTTCTAGCAAGAAGGTTACAATAATAAAGATGTTTAGCAACACCTTTATGGAATTACTAGATAGTAGGGGTGTTGTTCTGGATTTTGTTGCAATTTGCTCTTTTCCCCATTATTTATTGCATGTATTTTGACACTTGCAGTTGAAATGTCTAGTTTTGGGAGTTTATTTTGCAGCAATAAATAAAAAGGTGGATTCTCCTTTGAGAACGTGTGATTGGAACACTGCTTGAGCTCTTAAATACCTTCCCATAATTCATTTTTAAATAGTGGATAACTTCAGCTGGAAGCAGGTATAAAACAGGCATTTTTATTTGCTGAAAGAAAACCCTTTTGTGACACTACGTGGTTCCAGTGGAGTGGGAAATGTCAGCAAATAGTAGTCAGAATTCAACACTTAAGAGTCTTCAAATTGCCATGCAGAGGGGTTGGGTGAGCTCATTACTTCAGGGAGGAGACCTCTGCATCTCTTGCCCTGAAGGCCTGTGGCCATCAAAGAATACTTTGCAGAATGCAGTAGAACTATCAGTAACCTCTTGTGCTATTTTGTTATTTTCGTTAGACATTATGACAAAGTGATGTAATTGACAGCAAAGCTTATAGGCATGAATACCTCTCCTCCAGTAGATGGGACTTTTGAATGCAAAACAATCATCAGTTCTGGACTGCAGTTCTGTGTGAGAATTCATGGCTCAGGGCTAGTTTACAAACAGACTTGTAAAATATCCACTTGCAGATGCTGTAAACTGATTTTTTAAACTCATCATTTATAGCAAAATTGAAATTTCAAAAGAGATGACCCAGAATTGCTTTGACCTCATATCGTACTTCTAGATCATGATTATTTATTTTTCCTTTTAAAAGACAGATGATAAATAAATTTTCACAATCCTGAGAGAAACTTGCAGTTATTAGAGCTAAGACAGCTATTCAATTTGTACAACATGCTGAATTTTCCATATTTAAATTTCTAACAGCTTTCATTGGAAAAGTTTGATTCAGGTTTAGCAGCCTGAGAAAACTTCCTAAAGCTGGCTGTGAAATTAATCATACTTTCTGTCTTCTTTTGAAAGCCAACTTTACACTTGTTCCAGCAGAATGTTACTGTAACTGTGAACAGCATAAGAAATAGCAGACCCAACCAGAGAAAGGATTAAAGACAGCAATTTGACCAAAAAATGAAGAATACTCTTCATTTAATAAAGAAAGGTAGGTTATTCTTGTTATTATTGTTCTTATTGCCACCATCATCTTCATTGGTACATCTGTCCTGAGGCAGTAGAAGGAAAAGAAAAAGAGAAGAAACCAGCACCCAAGACATTTCCTCAAAGACTGTGATTCTCCTTCAATTGCTCTCAAAAATCTGTGGGATCTTCATTTAACATGAATTTTTTTGAATTAGTTTTGTGCTGTTTTCTCCAGCAGCGAGACGATAGGGCAGGAAATGACAGAAAAAACAAAACAAAACAAAACAAAACAAAACAAAAAAAACTAGATGCTCTGCAGGCTTGGTGGAAGATCTCCTATTGGATAAAGAAAGGGAAGAGGGGGGTTTTCTAATGCCAGAGGCACAAAAGGAAAGCAGGAAGATTGAATTCAATGCAGGCAGCTTCCAAATTAAAGTGATGGTGCCTGGGTTTGTTGTGTACATGGAATAAGGAAATAAGGGAATAAGGAAAAAAGGGAATAAGGAAATGGGAGGGGCCTGACATGTAATGTTTATACACCACTGTGGTGTGTATAGAGTTCTTCAAAACTCAGGTGGATGATGTTCACCCAGGAACTTGCACAACTGTTGTAGGAAATTATTTTTCACTGCAAGGATGACCAAGCACCCAGGCTGTCCAAAGAGGTTGTGGAGTATACATCCTTGGAGATAATCAAAATCTGTTTTGGTACTGGGCTCGAGGGGGCCCTGTTTGAGCAGGGATTTGTATCAGATGACTTCCAGAGGCCCTTTCTACCCTCAACCACAGGGTTTTGTGATCCTCTCACCAAATCAGCCAAGAGCTCTTCCTAACTCATCTGCTTCAGCCATTGTTATTTATGTCTGTGGGGATCATGTTCAGCATCCTGCCACTGACTGTCTTCATGAAACTCAAGTTGAAAGAATCACTCCAAGTCTAGTTTTACCTGGGGATAGAAGGTGGATACCAGCATCCTTTTTTTCCTCTAATGCTATTATCAACTTTATATTTTTGAGGTATCATTGTGTATGTAGTAGTGAACATGCTTTCTTTTTCTAAGCTTTATTTTTTTCACTCTCTTCCCATGGGGAGCTGCTGAACTCAATGCTGCCTGTCTGTCCTAAATTTCACTCTCTGCACACTGCATCATTCTCTTTGAGTGCAGACATGGAAAAAATGAGCCACTCTGTTTACTGGGAATGTCATTAATAGATCTGTGGCATAGACTGGGTGAGGACTTCACCTCACAGCTGGCACCAGTGTGTGATGCAGTCTGTTGCAGATGACAGTGAGTGTGATGGAGCCAGCATTTGGTGGGAGAGGCAGTCAAGCACAGCAGCAATTACTTCTTTTTTTCTCATGTTTTGCCTCTCTGTGTAATAGAAAACCAGAAATATCAGAGACAGTAACAATGTCACACTTACAGCTAATAGTCTGCAGGGCTAACTGAACTAATGAGTTCAGTGTGCTTCTAGATGCACTGCCAGAGACCTGCATTAGCCAGCACGCTGAAATCATGACAGCTCCCAAAAGCAGGAGGAGCATGGAGGAATACCAGAAAAGGAAGCTCCTTCTGGCCCATGTGCCAAGTAGGTTCATGCTTAAAGGTGCTTAACTAAGGTGCACAACTAAATGCACCACTAAGTGCTGAGATTCCTGAGCTGGGATGACCTGAACATTGCCTCAAGACCTGGTTGGATTTGCCCCCAAAGACTATCACTGAGTTTGCATGGCCAGCTTTGGTAGCAGGGTGGGAGCTACAGGTGTGGCTTCTGCGAGATGCTGCCAGAAGCTTCTTCCATGTCCAGCAGAGCCAATCCCTGGCAGCACCAAAGACAGACATACTGCTGGCCAAGGCTGGGCAGTTAGACATGGTAGTAACCCCTCTGTGATAACATAATTAAGAAGGAAAATAACAAATTATAGCACAGATGTAATTGTGGCCAGAGAAGAGTGGGCTGAGAGGAACAACTTTGCAGACACCAAGGTCAATGGAGAAGAAGGGGGTGGAGGTGCTCCAGATGCTAGAGCTGGGATTCCCCCACAGTTTGTGGGGAGACCATGGTGAGGCAGGTGTGCCTACAGCCCATGGAGGCCCAGGGAGATGCAGAGATCCACCTGCAACTCATGGAAGAGACCCACACCAAAGCAGGTGGGTGCCTGAGAGGAGGCTGTGAACCCATCAGAGGCCCAAGGAGAGAGGAGGCTGCTGGAGCAGCCTTTCCTTGAAGGACTGCACCCCATGGAAGCGTGACTGCAGCAGTTTGGGCAGGACTGTTGCCCGTGGGATGGACTCAGGCTGCAGAAGTTAAAGGAGAACTGTCTCCCGTGGGAGGGACCCCATGGTGCAGCAGGGGAAGGACTCCTGTCCCTGAGTAGTGGGAGAAGCCATGGGTGATGAACTGACCATAACCCCCATTCCCACTCTCCTTGTGCCACTTGGGGAGGAGTTAGTACTAGGAAGAAGGGAGGTGGGGAGAGCTTTGAAGGTTTTATTTTACTTGTCATTATCCTGCTCTGATCTTGGTTGTAATAAATTCAATTAATATCTCTAATTCTAGCCTGTTTAGCCTGTGATGGTATTTGGCAAGTGATTCCTCCCAGTGCTTATCTCAACTTGTGAAGCCTTACTTATATTTTCTGTCCAGCTGCAGAGGGACTGAGAGAGCAGCTTTGGTGGGTGCCTGACATCCAGCCAGCAGCAACCCACTACACTGCATCACAAGTTTGGGCCCATGTCCAACTTTGAAGTGCAGATAATGATCTAGGCAGAGCATGGGGAATGGATTGAAGTGTTAGAAGAGCAACCAACACTTGCTTGTTTGTTTTTTTTCTGGAATTTCTCTATATTGAAAAACAGCTAAAATAATGGTGTCTGCAATTCTGAGGTATTATTATACTTCAATATCTCACTTTGGAATCTGTTAACTCAGTAGCTCCTAAGAATCTTTGAGGAACTGTAACAGGCATCTGGAGACGTAAGTGTCCTCCAACAATGGGGTAGCTACTATCTGAAAAGGTCATTATAATATTCTGTCACATGAAAAATTAAACAGCCATGTAAACTAATATTATCAACCAGTGAATTCTTGCACTGTCAGCACCAAATGTCAGGTGCTGCACACTCAAATCTTTGGTTGCATTTCCAATGCTGCCTTCTCTCAGGCAATATTTAATTTTTGCACACACATTGTTACACTAGAAATAAAACTAGACTGCAGGTTTCTCTGCTCTGTGCAACTTTTCTTCTGATGCATAGACAAAGCAGTGCATAAGCCAGGTGAGCAACTGTAGACTACCCAGAGGATTTCCTTGAGCATGGGCCCTTTCTCCCCAGGTTAGGCTCCCAAGGCTCACAGCTTCCTGTACACAGGTTGCAAAATCAAGTCAAAGGCTTAATGGCATCTGCAGTGAGAAGGAGTGAATAAAGGACAGACTGTAATGAACTACCACTGCAGACAATTCTCTTTGATGCAAAGACTCATCAGACTTTTGGGTAAAATAAATTTACTATCCCTATAGGAAGCAGGATGCCCTAGCAAATAGGGATTCCCAAACTTTGGAGATCTATGCGCTCATACTTGTCCTGCCACAGACAACCTCTCTGTCCTCTGGGGTGTCATTCGAGGCTAAAACCCTCCAGTTTTTTATACACTTTACCTTCTCTGACCTCCAGTTTTGGCTGGCCCATCAGGTAAACAGAGTTGATATTTTGGAAGCCTGGCAGCTTGCATGTGTAGTTTTGGCTCTAATAAAAGATCTTGGCCAGTCAATAGGGAATCAGAGAGTGTCTGTAACTAAAGGGACTGCACTTTAGTACAGAGCTAGGTGCAGTCCTGAAGAGGAGGGACACTGGCATGGCCTGTGTGACAGCTCCCCTGCTCCTGTCCCCTCAAGACTGCAGACCCCAAAGTGGGCAGTGGTAACTGGAAGAGGGGGAAGGGGTAGAAAACATCTGCTGCTTGCTCCAGAAATGCCTACCTCAGTTTAATAGGATTTAAAATACTGTCCCTGTGAGGATGAGAAATATATTTACCTCCCTGCAGTGGTTCTTACTTTACAGTGAGCTAGCTAGGTTTATCGGGCACATTGCTCTATCAGATGTGTGGTACATTGCATTGCAATTGAGAAAAAGCCCCTATTAGTTCTATTACAATATATACACATACATAGCAGTGAATTCTTCAGTGCCCAGGGATATTCTTCATTTTATTAAAGAGCAACACAAGAATTATCTGCCCTTTGCATTTTAATCTGTGAAATGCAGTTGGCAGAAGTGCTTGGCACAGGCTTTTATTTTTAGTTTTATGGATATTGGATTATAGGTAAATGAAGACCATGCAGTACATCAAGGATATATGTATGTTAATTGTGGAGATGACAGATTTTAATTCAAAAAAATAGTCTTTAGTAACAAAAAATTGCAGATTTAATATTCTGTTTAAAAAAAACCTCCACATGATGAAGCTCATGGTGTCCATCTTGCATAGATGAAATGAAGTGTAGGTGCCTAAGAAATAATAACTATGAAAATTCTGACCTGAGACAGCTAGATCCAGCCCTGCAAGAAAGCTGAGAGTTTCAGGCATGCTGTCTGATAACCTCTTATTGGGCAAAGCAAATGACTTCTGGGCCACCTTTGGGTTTTGCCTTTCAGAAATTAGGGGACCCATTTGGACAATTATTTTTAAGAAAAAGCGTCTTCTAAAACAAACTTGTTCTCACAAAGTTGGTCAAAATATAGCTGTAAAATTGCAGATGGGAATGTGCCTAGAGAAAGGGAAGCATGGGTAAGTAAAATGCCCTTCCATATAGATAAAAGCCAAACTCATTCATTCAATACATAAATAATTGGTACTACTGACAGCTGTGCTACATATAATATCTCAAAGGTACTTCTCAAATCAGCAATTATTTTAAAACAAAGTGTTTACTAATTTTGATATGTCCTCACAATTGCTGAGTTAGATTATGATTTGCAAGCAAATAGTACAGTACAAAATATGAAAGTAAAAAAAACTAAAAAGAAATCCCTGAAGAACTGGTGTGTGAACACAAAGCTACTGAATGATGATTTATGCCTGGAATAATCGCTGTCATGAGTCCCTTTGGAGCATGCAGCGGGAATTAGAATTCCTGAGGAGGAATCCTAAGTGAAGGGCTGCAGCAAGGTCTGTCTTTTTCTTTTTTTTTTTTTTTCCTAAAGAACAAAAAAGCCTTGTCTCTCCCTGTCTGGGCAGAATGGTACTGTCCCAGACAGAAAGGTCCCCATAGGCCAAGCTATTCATGTAGCACCAGGCTGCTGGGAGTACCAAGCTATGGCAGGGATGGGGAGCAAAACCAGGGAAACTGCAGTGCCTGTGTGGCAATTAGTGTGATATATATTGGCTTTTCTTGGCAGTCCTGAAGGAAGAGAGGGAGAAAGGGAGGAAGAGAGAAAAGAGAGAAAACAAGAGCAAAAAAATACAAATAAAGAAGAAAAGGAAAAAAAAAAAGTATTAGGATCACATAAGGCAATATTTCAAGACATCAAAATGAATGATTAAAAATATCATCAGCAAATCAGTCTTTTTCCCAAGTTGTTTTATAAAATTATAAAAGTGTTGTTTATTGTTTTTCTTTACAGAATATTCATAATTCTGATAAATCAATGTGTGAATAAATTCACTGAGTGTATGCAATATTCCCTGGCTGACTGTCCCTGAGTGCTCTTCTCTTTTTTCATGCCTTTTTTAACTGTTCTCCAAACAGTTTATGGAGATCAACACAGCACATGTGGTTCTTTGAACTAAAGGATTCACTTTACCAGATTTAAAAATCCCTATAAATGGGGACAACAGTGATGAGAGCAGGATAAGTAAACTCACTGAATATTCTCGTGTGTCTGTAATAAAAAAAAATGTTTCAGGATAGCATAGCAGGGTGATGTATGGGGCTTTATGCACATCAGCAGGAATAATTAATGTATGTATCTGCATGCTGAAGGGGACTAGGAATGGCTAGTAACCACCTTAGTATCATGTTCCTTGAAAAGGCACATCATTTTTTCAACAAGGGAAAAATAATTTTTTCATCATGAAAAAATAATGTTCATGAGAAGATGCTCCTCAGCTCTAATTTGTATTATTTTAGTGGTATACTAGTCTGGAAAACAATCATAATTTTCCTGTTTCTCCCCACCCCCTCACACTCTGCTTTCATGATTTTCCTGTCATGCAGATTTCCCAACTGTGTTCTCTCCTTCATTATTTTATTTCATATTTTATAGAACACTGTATTTTTGCTCTTGGTTAATGAATATAAAGAGATCAGCTTGAATTTCCTGTGATAACAGTAGTTTAAAACACCATTATGATGGTTTCTTAGTCTTTAAAATCTTTCACCTTTTATAATCTTTAAGCCTCGCTAACCATTATTACCCTACATATGCAATCATAATAAAAGCTTTGCAGAAAGAAGAGTATCAAACTGCTTGGCAAACCAAATGAACCTAACAAAATAATCCTACTAAATAATGTATATGATAAATACATGCACACAAATTTATATGCATCTATACATGCATTTATAGAAGCTTGTGTACAAAGCTTCTATAAATGCATGTATATATATATATTTATATATATAGCTAATTGGATTGTTTCTTCATGTTCCAATTGCAACCAGAGATTACTTGATGACTCTGTGCAGTTAGAGCTCATTCACACAGTCCATCATTCCTATCACTGATTGCAGAAGAGTCAGTTTCCAGGACACAAGTGATTTCTGTGTTGTTTTAATAGTAGTTGAATAGATGGAAAAGATACCTTTTGT
>VXBC01004207.1:1116949-1336838 GCA_013399945.1 Ploceus nigricollis
TGTATGTATATATATTTATATATATATTTACATATAAAGGCTTTTCCTTTTTTGTGGTTGCTGTCTTAAAACACTGTTGGCTTCCCTGGATATCAAATGATACTTGGAAACGCTCTGATTTTGGCCTTTCATGACGTTTCAGGTTGCATCTCCTGCTTCTTTTGGGCTCTTTGACCTATGTGGAGTGAGTTGCTCCAACTGATACGATTATCTCAGTATTTACCCCAGCTGAGGGTTGGCCTTCATCACCTTCAGCAGAGAGGTAAGATGGAATGTCTCTTTTGAAAAATCAGCCAACTGATGCTGAGAAGCTGAACGTCTGGGTCAGTGTGACACAGAGTTATGCTGCGTAAGGGCAGGTTCAGATGGTTAAGCTGACAGAGCTGACGGGCTCGTTGACCCGCGGGTCTCCTCCTCCATCCCGGACGCATGCTGATGCTCCCTCATGCAGGGTGCCTCTGCAGCTTGTCTGACCCAGCACTGACACAGCTCTGCTGTCAGGAAAACCCACAGAAGTACAGGCCTGGCTCAGAGGGTCACAACCAACGAGTCATGCTCTGCCTGGAGGATGCAACAAGACAGGTACTGCAGGGTTCTATCCTTGGACCTGTGCTGCTTGACATCATTATGAATGACCTGAAGGCGGTACCAAAGGATACCCTTGCTGAGCCTGCAGATGACATGAAATTGAGGGGACCAATGGTAGGACTGACAATCCAGGGAGACCTAGACAGACTGGAGGGATGGACCACAGGAAACTCGTGCAATTCAGCAAGGAGAGATTGTGCACCTGGGAAGGAAAAGCCTATTGAAAAAATAATGGCTGGGGAAGAGACTACTCAAGGAACACCTCTATGGAAAAGACCCCAGAAGACCTGGAAGCTGGGCAGGAGCCTAGGAAAGGCTCCATTACTCCACTACAACTACACATATTATTTTTCCTACCAAGGGACTGGGAATGATAAGTGGATGCTTTCCTGGAGTTAGGACTGGGAATAGTGACTGGATACTTCCCTAGAGTTCTTTCTAACTTTATGAATGTAAGCACAAATCAGGGGGAAGATCTTAGCCCCTCTGTTGTTCTGTAATCTTGGAGTGGTGTTGAAGTCCTCACTGTCTCCAGCTTGTGCTGGTTTTGTCTGGAGTAGAGGGATTTTCTTCACAGTAGCTAATATAGGACTGTCGTTGGGATCTGTGCTGGAAGCAGCTGTCACTGAGCAGAGCTTGCACAAAGTGAAGGTCATTTCTGCCTCTCTCTCTCCACCACCAGCGAGAGGGCTGGGCGCGCACAGGGAGTTGGGAGAGGACACAGCCAGGACAGCAGACCCCAACTGACCCAAGGGATATCCCACACCACATCATATAAACCTGGAGGAAGGAGGAGGAAAGGGGAGACATTCGGACTAATGGCATTTGTCTTGCCGAGTCACCATTACTTGAATTACTTACAATGAAGCCCATTTCTTCTGGGCATGGCTGAACACCTGCCTACCCATGGGTCAAGAGGGGAAAGAATTCCTTGTTCTGCTTTGCTTGTGCATATGAATCTTGCTTTACCTACTCAACTGTGTCTATCTCAACTTTTCCCCACTTTTACCCTTCTGATTCTCTTTTCCATCCCACTCAGTAGGGAGTGAGGGAATAGCTGCATGGGGCTTGGTTGACAGCTGGGGTTAAACCATGACAGTTGTTCTGTAACTGCAACCTGTTGTAAAAGAGTATTAAATCAATCATTATTCTGCCTGCTTTTTTTTTCTTCCCCACTGGTGGCAACTTAATGTCTAATTTCAAGTCATTGGTAAAAATATTAAAAGAGAAACTAGGCTGAAAACTGACCAGCAAGAGATAAGCAATTATGCTTATTAATATTTTCTCCCTTTGTTCTTTCATGTCTCAGCTCATTTTTAATTCATTTCGCACATACATATTTTATGAAGTGCTAATTTTTAATCAGAATATTGTGTAATACTAAGTCTAACTAAGTTAAGCTCCCAAGAAAGTAGAGAATCATTATGTCCATTCTGTTATCTGTACCAGCTAAATTGTCAATGAAAAATAATAATAATACCTTGTCAATAGCAGGCATATCATGTAGTGACAAATACCACATATACTAATTTATAATGATCCTTTTAATTTTAGGCTGCAACTTTTCCCTCAGAATATACACACAAACAGAGAACAGACTTTTTCTTCTTCTTCCCATCTACTCTGTGTACTTCAAGCCACATCCCTGTGTAAGGCTGATGGATTGAAACCTCAGGATCTAAACGGTTTTTTGAGCTATAGGATTGCCATGCCAACTTCTTGACACCTCTACTCCCAGTAAGTACTTCTACACAAGAACATTTTCTTCTATCTTAACATCTTGTAAGAAAGTAAGAAAATTAGAGTAGCACAAAGAGATGGGTTAGATGTTAAGTTTGTGGAGGAAATATTTTGGTATGGTTCCTCTCTTCCAATTACCTCTCATCTTCCCCTTTTCTTTTCAACCTCCTCCAAGCAATATGATATACAATAGATGAAACAGGCGAGTAGGTTCTTTGTGACTCAGAACCTCCCTATGAGAAAAGGGAGAATATCAGTTTTAATTTCCTGTGGGAATATACTGACTCAGCCCAACTCCACGCCACTTCTCACTTCTTGCCTGGCCTGTGTTCCTCACCTAGCCACTCCCTGCTCCTTCCCTCCTGGAATGAGTTAGAAACTGTTAGGACTGCATTTTTTACTTAGAGGTTTTGTGGCACAGCCTAAAGATACAGAAATCAGCTCCTATTTACTCATGTTATATGTAACAAAAATGTTCTATGCAGACATCATGTTAGATGTCTGCAAAAGATTCTGAGAAACAATTTGTCATAGCCAGCCTGATTAAACATGGGAATGTTCAGGGAAGGTTCATTCATCTTCCATGGAGACTTGATGCTCATAAACACATTGACAACTGTGGGATATTATATATTAAAAAGAAGTTTCCATTGTAACCAAATCACACCCCCTTAACTGAAAACAAAGATTTTGATATTTATAACTGCTAAAAGTCCACAGGCATGTTTTCCCATGTAATGTCTGGAAATACCTCCACTGGAAAATGGCAAAGTGTGTGTTAGATTCAATATCTGACATGCTGTTTTCACTGATGATGAAGTCAGGTGCAAATAAAAAATGTATTTTTAAAATTTTTGGCAAAATATTATTTATGCATTTTCCGGTCCAGCTCAGGACATAGGGATGGGCTTACCCATTATTTTATTTATCACCATACCGCTGATTTCCAGAGGCAGCATTGCCTAGTAAGAAAACTTCAGAAAGTTTATTATGAGTGATGTGACAAAGAATAAACACCTAGCAACTTGGATGCCTCCCCAAGGAAATAGTGATATAATACTATGGCAGACCATACTTTCCTGAAAAGTCACATTCTCCTTCTTTCAGAGTCTGAAGCAGTTTGGTCTGAGACTGCTGTTCTGTGCCTGTTTAGTGAAATCCCTCACTGTTGCAGTCTCAATCCATTCAGCACTTAAAACTTGCTGCAGATTTGAACCCCAAATGATTATAGTATCACCAATCCCTTGAAAAATTGCTGCTTTGACTTACTTTGAAGACTCCTATCAGCATAGAAACAACCACAGCTTAATCACAGTTTTATTTGAAAAAGAAGAACACGTATTTACTTTGATTACATTTTTGAATTCCTGAAGGCCAGTTCTTGTTCCCACTGGTGTCTGTGGCAAAACTCCCATTATCTTCAATGGCAACAAACCCAGCCACTTAGTTTGCATAATCTGCAGAAAGTAAATATTTTAACACTTGTTATCTGTGATATATAAGTAGCTAATAAAAATGTGCATGCAAAACTGGTTCATATTTATTTAAGCTTTTAAAAAAGTGACTTTCAAATAGGACAAAATATAGGACAAAAACATTCTGTATGTGAAGACTCAATAAATGAAGCATTTTTTCCTCCTCTCCCATGACACAGCATACACTCTTTATTTACAGAAATAAAGCTGTAAACCCTGAAAAAAATAAAATGTACTTATTATGGCCATAAAATGACATAAAATGGCTTTGAGTCCAGAATTCTGCCACTAATAACACACGCATATATATTTATATAAGGAGAAGGCAAATTGACAAACTGTTCTACTTGAGCTTGTTTTTGCAAAAAGCATATCAGCCCAGTTGCTAATGTGCTATTTATCCATTAAAGAATGTTGCTATAGTTACAGTATCTATTGTAAAAATAGCATGGTAATATGAGAGAGAAGATGAAGAATGCAGAACAAACAAGCTTTCATATTTCTAGTGCTTGTATTGTACATGAAAGTTTAAAAATTACAGAAAAAAAAACTTTGCTGCTGGCTCTATTTTGAATTAAAGCCTTAGAACCATCCTTTGTACTCAGTGGACCTTTTTTTTTTCCTCCATCTGGAATTACAGGAACTAACACCCATGATTCAAATAAACACTCCAGTATAAGGATTTAACTAAAATTTTCACTACACAATTATGTAAGTGATTTTATAGGCAGATCAAAACATGAAGATTTGACATAGTCATGCCATATTTCATTTAAAAATCAGATGATGGAAACAAAATTTTTTACCAATAAACAAAGAAAATCAGGTAATTGCACAATTCTGATCGTAGACTGCCATATTTCAGCCCAGAGCTATACCTTGTCAGTGCTTCACATAGAAAAATACTGGGACTTTTTTGGTATCTCTGTTGCCTTAAAGTTTTAGCTTTCATATTATCCAGATTCTGTACTGCATTAGCGTATAACTGTGAACTTCATATGAAGTGTTAGCAAGTTGTCTGCACAGTTTAGTTAGACAAAACAATCCTTTTCCAGCCCAAGAACCAAGGACACTGTAGCAGCTTCAGGCCCAAAACGTGTAAACAGCAGCGAATTGAGGAGTGCAGTCTGGGAGGATGGGACTTCATAACCTGAAGCTGTAATTGGATAATTAGCCCCAATATGTAAATGAATCAAAACTGATAAAAGTGTGAAAATGTGTGACCCATCATCCATCTTAGGTGGAGCCTCAGCCAGGCTCTTGTACGGCCCAAGGTGTATTCTTTAAAGGCCTTCTTAATAAATACCTACTTTATTTCTTTTAACGCTCTCTAACCTCTGTTCTAGGTAGCCTTTCAAGGCTTCATCTCCACCCAAAATTAGCTCTTGTGAAATCCTTTAACTCTATAGAAGAGCACCAAATCCCAAGTGCTTTTACTTGAGGTAGTTTTGCATCAGAATGTGCAGTCTAGTTATGTCTAAGCAATGTGTAGATAGAATCAGTAGCTTGCCAAACTCCTGCTATGCTTAAAAAACCTCTTCAGTCTAAAGAGATTTAGGAAAAAATAAAAAAGAAAAAAAAGAAAAAAAAGATCCAGTGGTAATAATTCCTATCTAAAAAAAATATGTGATTGTACTAGGAGTCTTTTACAACTTCTGGAATCTACACAGTTAACCTCAGTACATAAAAATAGGATTAGACTCTTCTTCCAAATAAAACACTCATGATGTGAGAGCTATTGGGTTTAACTCAGGATAGGATGAAGCCTTGGACAAATTCAAATAAGTTGGTTCATTACATCAGTCTTAAAAACAATTTGATACCAAAGACATTTTTCCTCTGTGAGATTTTTGTAGTCGTTCTGTTTACCAGCTAAAAATCAGTGTCTGAAACAATGTTGCTCTCAAAGTAATCATGAGGACTTTGACCCTTCCCAGCAGAAAAGAGTAGCTAGAAAGTGTGTAGATAAAATCTAATTTTTGGATAACCTCAAAAAAAACCTTAGTCCAGAAAAGACAAATTCTGCTTTCTGTTGAAATGTCACCTGTATATGTAAGCATTGAGGATATCTAATGTTCATGGACCTGCCATAACAAATAAAAAAATATCCTAAACTGAGATTGTGTTTATGTTCTCAGATAATTTATCTGCTCAGTTCATCCCCTGGTGCCTGATCATCACACTGTATAAATGCCAGTCCCACTGTGTTCTCTCTTTTGGAGAGACCCAACTTAGTTCTCTCACAAATAAACTCTAGGCTGTGTTCGTATTTTCCTCATACTCCCACTACTGAGCATTAGAACAAGAGCACACAGGAGACAACCCAGGGCTAACACCAGGCAGGGAGAATGCAGCAATCTGCTCTACAAAAGGGCATGCTTGCACTAGTGGGAGTGCCTGTCTCTTTGCAGCCCTTGTTTTGGAGAGGTTATCATTTGTTGGGGCAGATGCATTTCTCAGTGGTAGATGTAAGCTGTTGATTAGTCAGTTTACTCTCTTGGGGCTAAAAGACTTCTGCAGGCTGCTACCTTAGCACTTGCTCCTTTTGCCAACTGTTTTGTCTGCAATTTGGTTGCTATGACTTTCCCAAAATATTAGCTCAGCTGAATGGGGTATCTTTTGCCCAGAACTGGCCCAAGCCTGGCTGAAGTTCACAGCCCCCCACCTATATCACCAGAGGGGCCCAAATCATAGTACCCTTGCCACGTGAAATGTCTTTTGCAGAAAGAACAGCAGCTGATCTCATGAAAAAGGTTAGCTGGTTGTGCCTGTCTCTTACAGCTCTATGGCCAGAGGATCTGGACTGGAAGAAAGGAATTTTGTGACGTCATTTCCTTATGGACATGTCCTAACCACGAAACAGTGAACAAGGCTGGGGTACACAAGTGCTCCACCACTCCTACTGAAAGTGTGTTCCTGAGAAAGGGACAGAGCAAGTGAAGGAAGTATGGTTTAGTCTCAAGACATTCGCTTGATAAAGCCTGACATAATATATACATTTTAGCACTGGACTGAAAATGCAAAATGCATAAGCAGTCTGCAGGACAAGGTTTAGAGCAAGAATAAATAGCTTTAGAGCCATTTTGTTGAAGGAGATTTGTCTGCAGAAGGGGGCAGACAGTTTTTTTGTCACTAGTAAAGACATTGAAATAATAATATTGTGTAGGATAGGGAACCATTAGCCAAACATGTTTATTTATTAGTTCTGTGTTTGTATTTGTCTCTCTTTGAAAAATCTTGTTTCTATTTTATCTGAGGAAGTCAGTATAGCCTATAAACCTCCAGTGAATCTGTTAGATGGAGTTTCTTCAACAAGTGGTACTGAAGGACAGTCTGCATAGCTAAAACACAGTACTCTGCCAATATATCTGCATAGTTTTTGGAAACTATGCAGATGTCTGTGGATGATACTGTATGGCTGTTCTCCACTGACCAGTTTCCCCATTCATAAACAAAAATTCATTGTAAATATAATAGCAATTTACTTGCCTGATAGGAGATAGAAATATTGGCTTTCACTCAAAGCCATGTATCACACCACAGTGCACACTGCAGAAAGGACTGCAACCCAGTCTCTTGAATGAACTTTCTTCACAGATAGTTTGGGACAGACAAACTTTGATTGTTGGGCCATGTACAGATTTTTGTTCCTTTCTTGATACCATGTATTGCAAGTAGCAGTGGGGCTGCCATGCCAGGTAACCCCCGTTTCCCACTCCCAGGAGGAACACTGGCAGCAGGAGCAGCAGTGGCAGCTCTCACTAACATTGCTAGAGTACTGTGTGACCCAGCTCATCCCCAGTCCCCTTCTTCAGCCTTCATCTTGTGTTGTGACAGTGGCATGGCTGAGGAGCTGGTGCTATCTCCCATGCTCAGCTCTTTCCAGAACTCCCGTATTGGAGCATGTGTTTTTTGGTCTCAGCACTACAATGGTTTTGGTGCATTGTTAACAGAGTTAGAAAACGGTCTCATGTGCTTCTCTTACCTTCAGTTTAAGAAGAATTTAATTCTACTGTTCAACCAGCTTGAACAAAAGTATTTAAGAACAGTCAGAGAAGTTATTATTATTTTATAATAAACAGGCAGAAATAAAAACCGAATGCTTGAAAGATGCCTAGGATCAGGACAGACTATCTATGTACTTTACTTCCATTTCTTTAAAATATATTAAAAGAATTTTAAAAGTCTTCCAGTCTATTAACAAGTAGTTTTCCATTCAACTGCTGTCATTGGTTTCCTGTAGACCAATAAAGCCATTTGCTTGTTTGCATGAGCTAAGTAAAAACACCCTGCTTTCAGACAAGTAATGGTACTATCACCTTCCCTACTAGCCATTTAGCACCAAAAATATGTTCTCATAGATATATTATTTAAATATAGTAATTAATATTAATTAATTCTTTTTTGGTTGGATCCTTTAGGAACCTATCTAGTGATTTTCATTAGATGGTATCTTCTCATTCCCATGTAACCATTCATCGCTGGAATTCATTTTGTATGAGTTCCCTGATACTAATTGTCCCCTCCAAGAGTCAAAGACTGCTGCAGAGGTATAAAGGTTTACTCCTATCCAGTAATGGTGAGTGACAGGGCTGTTTTCTGTCCTTTTGGAAGTTGTAACGGACTCGCCATTTCTACCTTGACCTCATTGTGAATTATTTTCAATTCTATCTAAAACCGTTCAAGATACAGCACTATTGCTAAGCTCTACATGTGGGTGTCGTAATCAAACTTCTACACTGCACTTCAGTTTGCTTTATAAGGATACTGACAAGTGGAGAAAGCAGGTGATACTGGATGTTTGCTCTTTAATCAGATGAAAGGTTAAAGGAGATTTCCCTGTCCATCCTTTCTTGGCTGCATGGGCTACAGGCATTTCTGAATTTTCTGGCAAAAGTTTTATAAGAGATTAAAATCACCATTGGTTTTTGAGTCATCGTGTTATGACAGCACTGCAGTTTAGCAGGACTCTGCTATTGCCATAAAAGTGTGGGAACATCAGGAAGATCAGAACACAGGCGGATTTAGAATAGACTGAGGATATAAAAATCTATTAAAGACCTTCTCTCTCCTTTTTCCTCAGAGTGAAAAATCAATAAAGTAGTATAAGCCAGATAGCACAAAATGTACAACTCCTAGACCTCCAATTTATGCACAAAGTGACCTTGACCTATTCTGCAATTTCCAGTCATTAATTTATCATGCGCCTCTTCTAACCATAACACTCCAAACCACAATGAAAAACAAAATTTTAGAGCTGGATGTGTTTCCTTTCTTTTAAAGAAGCAGATTTAGCATGGCGTAAGTTATTATTTACAACAAAGGGTGAAATATTTTTTGCACAATTCATAACCTGACTAAATAATGATTTACTATCTAGAAATTAGCTGCAGAATACATTCAGGAATCATATGACGCTGAGCTTTCTGAAAATGTTATTACTGTCTGTACTCTTCTACCTTTAGCCTGACACTGCTTTCTGTGATATTTTCATGAGTATATGATCATACTGAACATGAGGAAAACGTAATGTGAAAACAGTTTTCCAACCATGTTTAGCTCTTTTAAAGTAAGTGAACTCATTGCATTTTCAGTCATAGATCCATATAACCATAGAATGTTAAGGGTTTGGAAGAGACCTCAAAGACTACCCAGTTCAAACCTCACTGCCAGAGGCAGGGACACCTCCCACTAGGCCCAGTTGCTCAAGGCCTTATCCAACCTGGCCTTAAACCTCACAGGTTGGTTTATTATATAAACTGAAATCAGAGGAAGATAATAACTTCCTCTTTCCTCAGGTAATACACAGAAGTTAACTATGTAATTTAGGCCATACTGTGGGCAATAACTTTAGCTGAAGAAGACCTCAGTGTTTCAGTGCCAGATAATGAGCAGAATGGCGGTCAGAGTTATTATCCATTTTATCCTGCGGAGCCCTCCAGGTGACTGGAATTTACAGGAGGTACCACCTTTTGCACTTATTACTTAAACACAGGATGAAAACCAAGAGGAGGCAAGGATTTACATCTATTCTTTTTCACAGCTTATTCCCAGCCCCTGGGAAAAGACCCTTTTGTGTTTTTCCTTTTCAGTTACATACCTGCCAAAAGAGTAGCTAAGTTTCAAGAGAAGAGATAAAAACAATATTCATCCAGTACAAGTTCTTCATCAACAGAAGAGCCAAATCTGGCTACACTCCTGAGCCCCATAAATTGCCTGCACAGACAATACCAGGGACGTGCCAAAGAGAGAGGCACCAGCACTCTCTCTGCTGGTTTCCACGTCTCCATTTTGACACATTGAAGAATTTAGGCAATTCTGTTCAGGCAGACTAGATGCCTCTTCCCCTTCAACATCCACCCTCTCCCTGGAGCACCTGCCTGAGATAAGGCAATGCCTAAATGAGGTTGCCTGGATTAACATCTTGGTCAGGTTATTCTGGCAAATACATTGTCTTGATCTTTCAACAGCTCCAGATCAATTTGAATAACAAAAAGTCTCAACACTGTTGTGACTGAGAGTGGCAGAAGTTTCTGCTTTCAAACATAAGTCCTAAAAGTAATTGTTTTATTCTTTTACATTTCAAGTTCTTCACCAAACTGAACAAGCAGGTAGTGTAAAACACAAGGAAATATCTTTTTATATTAAAAGCACATACTTCCCAGAAGTTTTCAAATATAATTAAACATCACTAGTGAAGAGCATGAGCAAAAATAGTTGCCTGCTATTGATGATGTGCGCTCTGCAGATCAGAGGCTAGCAGGGAAAGTATCCCCCTGCATGGGTATGTTGGTGTCTCAGATGTAAGGGCTCAGAGTGATGTGAACTACAGACAGCCTCAAAACTGTGCTGCATGAATATCTGCTTCTTCAAATCCCCAAATCTGCTCGGAGTTTTGCCATCGATTTCAGCACGAGCAGGATCATGCTCTCTGAGAGTGCTCTGCACCTCCAGCACAAAGTGAGTGCATTCATACTGGGAGCTCTGTCACTCCCATTCACTGCCCGATGCACTAAACCCCAGGGAAGTTGTTTCTGGGTCAGTGTCTGGCGCAGTTGTTCCAAAGTCCCGGCCAGGAGTACGGAGAGGACAGACTACAGACTTTCCAAAGGTTTTCTGATTCTCCTCCTTCCACATGCTGGTTAAAATCCATAAGGGTTTTATCCTTCAACCTAGCCTTCTGCTGCAGTATCGATTGGTGCTTCCCCAGAATTTGGGGATCTATAAATCACACATATCTTTCACTTTTCCTATTCAAATGTAAACAGCATATGAAAAAGGTAGGTGTCTCTTTTTGTCTGACTGAAATGTAACTTTGCAGGAAGAGCAGCATCAGGCCCACACTGTTTACATTTTCATTCCCACCGAAAGAACGTCAAAGCCTAGTTTTCTTCGAAGTTAACCACATGCAAGAGCAGGGCTGCTTCGGCTGGCTGGAAACAACAGGTATAAATAACCTCCTGTGTCCTACAAAGCAAGAGCCTGGAAAGGCTCCTTGAGTTGTTTTCTGCACATCAGCCTATGAGCTCGGGGTGTTTTAATGCTCTGTTGATGCCACAGGAGCCGATAGAAGCAGGGACAGATTACACTGAGAAGGAGGTAAACAAGTTGTTTACAACTCAGCGAGGCTGCAGTGTATCCTCCTCACACCGGCTGAATGGCAATGACAGCATTGGCCACTGGGCTGCTGATGGGAAGGGATCCCTGGAGCTGCCAAGCTCTGGATCCAGAAATGTCTGTGGGGTTTCAATAACAGGAAATCACGTGTACTGTCATTACCAGCTACTGAGTGAGACAGATGCACCCAGATCAATATCGGTATCCGATATCAAAGAGCTATTGTGACGATACACAGACTTTTGAACTGAGGCAAAAAACAAAACTACTTTAAATTTTAAATTATTAGGACTGTCAAAAATCCCCCGACTTTCTCTTTTCTGCTTTGTTTCTGTTTTTCCTCTCTGAGGCACAGGATTCATCACCATTAAAGGAACTGAAAGTCCTCTCTGCCCAAAGTAACTTTGATCATTATTGATCTAATTAAACTCTGTTTGCTTAAGGTTGCAGTGGGGAAAGGCTGTAAATCAGCAGTCTTCCCAATCTCTTCCGATAGTAAGGGGCATTTGTTCACTCAGCGGAGGAACTGTCATATCCCTCAGCATAGCTGAAACTGGAGTAAATTTCCCTTATTATGCCATGTTTTATTCTGTCTAAAAATATATTTTTTGAACAAAGATCTCCAGGGCTGTTGTTCCAAACAGGACTTGGGCACTGGAGAGGTTCTGCACAGAGATAAGTGCTCTTCCTGCACTAGCATTAGAGCTGTGGGGGTCTTGGTCACACTACCATTGCATGACAGAGGTGATTTCTGCATTAGGCTTTCTGTTGCTTGTCATTTGTGATGTCAAATAAAATACATTTGTAAACCTACGGGGGTGTTTTTTATGTTTACACACATGTACAGGTTACAAACGTGTTTGTAAACAAGCAAGCAATTTTAGCTCTGTGCAAATCATACCCTAAGTGATGAACACTGTTTTACGATGAAAGATCTCTCTCCTGATACTTCAGCCCCATTTTTTCTTTAAAACAGCTGGTAAATTAGAATATTTTTGAAGGGTCTTTTTCTCTTATGTCTTTAAAATCATTGCAAGCTGTAGCAGAGAATTTAGTCGTGTTTAGACTGGGTGCATTCAAAGGAAATTCACAGGCAGAATCAAGGAGCTTGTTTCATAGTTCAAACAGAGATATTTTTGTTATGTACGGGCAGCCCCTTCAGAAGGATTCCTAGGATACTTTGGCCCCTCTGATTTCAGATAGAGAAGAATCTGTGACACATGAGAAATGCACCGAGGTGGATCACACACTTATTTCCATTGCTTCAGCTGAGTGACTGCTGTGCTATTGGTACTTCAGAAAAGAGCCAACAGCTAAAACAGATATTTGCCTTCTGCCAGTTCTGCTGATGGCTCATCTGTTTGCATTACACACTCTAGCTTGTAATTGCATTGCTGTGTTTGTGTGTGTATGTAAACTGCTCACATAATCTCACATATCCTGATAATAGCAGCGTACAAGGATGAGATGGTGCAGTCTGCACGCTAGCCCATATATACTTCTGTTAAGTGTAAGTCAGGTGCTTGAAGGGAGATAAGCAGATTTAGCACAGGAAAAGGTCCAGCCTTGATTTTATTCTGGTCTGAGGCGTGGCATTGGGCTGAGGGAGGCTTGCAGTTTTCTCTCCCTTTGGCTTTGTACCAGCAATCAATCAGAGCATGAAGGACTGTCTCTTTTCAAAGCCGGAGAGAGACTTGGGAGTGGTGGCAGAGTCTGAAGCAAGGGCTTTTCTCATCCATCCACAGCTGAACCACTCCTTCACTATTTTTTAAGATTACGCCTTTGGCAATCACCCCGATTCACCTGCTTTTAAAGCAGTCCTGCCTGGTTTCCAGTGCTCCTTCTGCAGTAATGGGATGGGCGAGATGGGATAGAACGGCTGCTGTTTCTCGTCTGGCCGAGAACTCTTCCGCAAGGAAGGGGTTAAAGCGCGCAGCTCGCTGCGCTGCCCGCGCCGAGCGCCTCTCCCCGCGGGCCCGGCCGGCCGCGGGCACCCGGCGCAGAGAGCCGCGGGAGTACAAAGCTTGTCTCCCGTGATAAGATAGACGAGTCCTTAATGCAATTCCTCAGATACCCAGGGGGATATCCATAAACGCTGCAGAATAAACAAACAGAGGCAATACTGAATGGAGGCAAAGCGGCGAGTCCTTGGCGCGGGCGGCAGCGGCCCCCGGGAGTAAACAGCGGCACACGCGGCCCCGGGGCCGCGCTCGCCCGNCCCAAAGCCTCCGCCCGGCCTGCTCCGAGCTCGGGCTGCGGGGGGCTCGCCCGCCTCCTTTGGATGCGCCGCTCTATTTTTACAGCTCTCTGAGAGCCCTGGTTTCCCCTGGCAGATCCACCACTAATACTATTACCCGACAGGAGAAAAGGAACGAAGTTGCTGAAATAACTGCGCATCACCGAAATAGAAGGAAAAGGCATTTTAGGTCATGCAATCCGTGCCCTGGACGGCAAAGGTTGCTTCCTACAGAATAAATCTGAGAGGATCGTAGATCAGCTTTACATTGATGTATTGTCTCCTGCTGAGGAGAGTTTTCAGTTCGTTTTGGTGCCTTTTTTTTTGGTTAGTTGTAAGATAAACAGTGACCAAAATCATGGTATGAAATGGCACAGCTTCATTAATAATGGTTTACCCCAGGCAAAACTTAGTTAGTTCGTTTTCCTTTTTTCCTTTTTTTTGGCTGTTTTTATGACATAAAATCTTGCTCTCTGCAATGTAGAAATGTTCTGCAAGGTCACTCACACAGAATGTAATAAAGTAAGCTTATTGTTTCCCAGAAGAAGATTGTGTTTGAATTTCTCTAGTCTCCTCTTTTTATTTAACCTGCTGTCTGGTTCACTTTGGCAGGGTTCAGCTGTGAAAGTCACACAAGCCCTGACTGCCCTCTCATAATCATATGTTCAGTTTCTGACTGTTTCAGTCGGTGAAGCAGATATTCCAGGGCTTCTTTGACCCACTTTAAATGTTGTAAAAGTTGATGGTCTTCAAGCGACCCTGTTATTCCCTGGGTGCTTAGGTAGCCAGTTACACCCAGAACGACCTTCAGTGTGTGTCCTGCCCTTCTGACTATTTATTCTCTCAGTTCTTCATCTGTGAGGGTGGCAATGAGAAGGAAGCCTTGGCAACCTGACCAGGGGGGAGTCCTCTCCATGGTGTAGCCTAGCTGGAACCCCTTGAACCAGTGGAAGAAGATTGGAGAGAGAGATGGAAAATAACATCTGAAATCCTGGTGTTGCCAAGATTTCCTGCAACTCAGGTGAGATGATTTCAAGGCTACAGTTACACCAGCATTCCCAGATCTGAGAGCATTTCCCTGTTTCTGAGCCAGCGTATGTGCTCTGGCCATATCCTAGCTCCTAATTGTACACCAACGCCAGACCTGCACACCAGCTTTCTCCAGCCTGCTCCTGTGTGTCAATGGAAATGAAACCCTGGGGGTGAGGCTGGTGGGAATGGTGGGAATGGTGCCATGCTCCTGATGGCAGTTGTCCACCGCCATAGAGCACAGGAGTGCCAAGTCTAGTTGTGAGTCTCCCCTTCTGTGCCTTCTGATCCAGTGGAAAGGCAAAAAGATTAGCTTAAATAATGGGCTCTTTAGAGCAGTTAGACTTCAAGATGGAACGGAGAAATAGTGCTTGCAGACTCAGGAACAGGTAAGAAGTATTTTAAGAAGCTGCTTCTTATCAGCTGTCAGCTATTGGTTTCTGCCTCCCAGCTGAGGTGGGGCCTGAATGTGCCCTAATTTTTATGTGATAAGGTTGGGCCAAATATGAAATCCAAAGGTGCAAAAGTCATCAGGAGAAAAATATCCAAAGCTTTTTTTTTTTTTGTACAAAGATTTGAAACCTGTATTATTGATAGAGGAGGAAGTTTTGAGGAGAGACCAGGAGTAGATTACAAGCAGCACACCTCTGCCATTTGAGATAAGGTGGATACCCTTTGTTGTTTGCAACTCAAGGCTATAGTACCTATGACAGGCAGCAGAACATTTCTGATTTACTGTAATAGAGCAATGGTAAACATGCTATATAAGTAGCATGTTAGAGTGTTTATTCATGTGGTTTTTCAGTTCTAAGAAATTTTTTTTCCCAAATCTAATCAGGTTTACAAATAAGATAACCGTGTTGGGGGTATGTTACTATGGAGGTAGATTATGAATGAAACATCTTTATAATTAGGTAAGGAACAATAGCCAACCAATTAAATTTAGATGATAGTTCATAGTATAAGCCCTATGGAGTACCAAGAGAAGGGAAACAACATTTCAAATTATTCCTTCAGCTGGAGATTTCTTGTGATACATAGTTATGATTGAGGGCACTGGTCCAGGTAGAGGACAAGGTGACCTGAAGCCTGTTAGAAGGTGCAGAGCAGAAAACTGAGGCAGTAACTGTGAACAGCAAGGGGAATTCAGGATATGAGAGCATGCACAGGCATAAGAGAGCTAGAAAAGGAGTTGAAGAGGACAAAAGCAGTGACAGCAGGTCTGTGCTGAACCTCTCAACGAGTACTTACTGATGTTCAATGAGAGACAGAGCTAAGTATAAGGTTGAAGAAGGCAAAGAAACTTACAGAGACTGGGGCAAAGCAATGGCGGTTAGATACTATCATTGTAGATTGAATGATGAAATACTAATGACAAGCCAGAAAGGGACGTGCAGAGACACTTATAGCAGAGGAAGCTATCTAGTGCTGAACTTTTCCCAGATGGTTTCAGTGGCTAGGCATTTGGCAGAAAAGGGAGTTGAATACTGCTTAAATTTATGATAATTTATTTTCTATGGTTTATTAAAAAAAAAAGGAAAGAAATGCAAAGAAATGCATTTATATCTTTTACAGCTATTTTGTCTATTAAAAGTGTGACTTCAGCCCTTTAAATTTCTGTTTGTAGCAGCACTCCAATGACTCACAGGGTCCTTCTAAGCAGCTAGTCTGTAATAGCTCTTTCCAGGCATCTGCTCAAACTGTATCCAATTAAAAAAATAAATCTGGGAACAAACTGCTCCCAGTTTCAGATGACTGGCAGGTATGGATTCTACTTTCATAAAAGGCTTACTCCTGTGCTCAGTTCTGTTTATGGCAGTTCGGAAAGCTATATCATAGCTATCATATAACTTTCAAGTCATATAGCCTTTAAATTCATCTAACATTGTCATCTGCAAATAGCTTTGGAACAACATCAAGTCAGTAAGGAAAACAAGACAAAACATCTCAGAAACCTAAAATGTGGTGACATACCTCATTATGAAATACTGCCAAGAATTCTTGTGAGATAAGTGCATCACATTTCATTGGTTTTGGGGATAAATCTTATTGATTTCTGCTAAGGTTAACAGACTTCTTGTTTTTAGTAACCACAAAACAGAAACAAAATCTCTATCAGTGATGATACCTTCCACTTCATGAGATATGGGGAAAAACTTGTAAGCCTCCCTTGCTTAAGAGCCATTCAGCATGGGCACTATTAGTATCCCTGTAGAATGGTACAAGGTGTGGAGCTCTAATAATGGCATAAAGGTAGATTTTTAAATGTGGTAAGGCAAACTTTTGCACTTGAACCTCCCTGCGATTTGCAAGAGCAAATGCTGCAGGCAGTGGAGCAGCAACAGTGGGGCAGGCAAGTGTTAGAATTCACACTTGTAAAATTTATAGGAACCAGTTGGTTTTGCAGGTGTACTGCCTAGCACTTTTGTACACCCAGTTGCTGGAGCAGATAAAGTGTGAGCTCGGGGCTGGAATGCAGGTTGGGAACTGGGGAGTGAATACCCACCCTGGGGCTACAGCAAGGGGCCTGCCTTAAGAGGCAGAGCTCTTGGCTCTGTCTGTGAAACAGACCCTTATATGGTGTCAGGTTTGGCACTCTGAAACGTAGGTATCTCTAAACACTGTATTTTCTTAAAAGGTTAGTCAGGAAAAAATGCATATCCTTAGAAAATGTGTGATAGAAGCCTGCTATGAGGTCTTTATCTAATGCAACTCGTAATGAGGAGTCAGACACTTTTCTTTTAATTGTCAGACATAATCTCCAGCTCTGTATTTACTACCCATCTGCTCAGACGGTTATACTTGCTAGCAGATTTACTGGGGGAGTGGAGCAGGGAAGAACAGGAGTGGGAGAGGTGTTGGAAGGAAACAGGAGCCCCTCCTGTGGCTGCTAGGACTGAAGAAGCCCTTGTCACTGTGCACAGCTCCTTCCCCTCTTCAGGCTGCAGATGCAGGGAAGTGCAGCTTCTTTTGAAAATCACAAGAAAAAACTTTAAAACTTTGATACTCTCTGGTTGCAAATTAATTATCCTTCATTTTTTAATGTTCTCAGAAGCATAGGTTTGTAAATGGATAAATACATGAATTGATTATTTGCATTTTTAATGCTGAGTGCTATTAAGCACGATACAAATTGATCACTGGTATAGCAATATTTAGAAACAGTATTTCATTAGAGTTTCATTAGGCTGCTCTCATTGTTTCCATTTCTTCTGTGCTTTCCTAGTAATTTTTACGGCTCAGAATGAGGAAATCACTCACTGATTTCCCCTTTCTAATGGATTTAATAAACATGACTTCCTGTTAAAAATATATGATTTTAAAATACTTTACTGTTGATTCTTAAAGCTAATCACGTGATTTTACTCCATTTATCAGTGCCAAATAAGCTTCATAGCACTAACAGCCTTTAGGTATCATAAATAAAGACTTTTTGGTTAGGTATAGATTATTTGCTAAGTTACCCTTTACTGTTTCAAATAAGCCATGTATCAAAAGTTACATAGCTTAATAAAGGAGAAGGAAGCAATGCAATCTTTTTAGATGCTTCTCCCTAACACTGAACATCTGAGGACACCAGCTATAACATACCATAACATTCTAATAATTCTGCATGAGAAAGAGCTACTTCAAGATTCTTCACAACCAAATCTCATGTGAAATATAGCTGTGAATACACAGATCCAAATCCGGGATATACAAACCCTGCAGCGGGGAATGCTTTGTCACTTGAACCTCCATATGCTGCAGATCTAGTTTAGGGGTGGGAGGGGGGAATATGCTATCTATTTGCTTTCTAAATAGATACCGAGCCACTGAGAAGCTGAGCGTAATAACTCATTTTGCAATCAGGCAAACAATTTTGTGCAAAACCCATGCACCCCTCTCACTGCCCATAGTGGTGAAGAGGCAGAGTAGGGCTTGGCTGGATCCTGGCCCCTGCGCTCCCAGCCCTCCCTCCATGTAAACACCACAGGGTTGGAATGCTGCTGGAATTTGGGGTCGGGAGCCAGCCTTTGAGGGGAGTGGGAACGAGCAGCTGCTTTGTGTGACGGGCTGTCATACAGAGCTTACTTAGCTCATTTGAAGCCAGGTAATCTTCTAAGACTGCAGAGAGGCTCCACAGGAAGATTGCAAGGCTCAGGAGTGAGGCTGGAGGGGAGCTGCCAGGCAGCTCCTCCTTGGTGCTGAGAGCAGCCGTGGATGCCACATGTTCAAGCAATACGATGCCGACACATCTCGCCCTTGCTGTTGTGTGGGGAAAAGCAGACTCAAAACACATATGGCCCCTGTTCCTCCTTCAGAATGCATCAATTCACATGCAGAAATACCATGTGCTGCTAAACTTATGGTAATTGAATGTTTAAAAATCAATCTTAAATCTGTTCTAAGTGTGTGATGGCAACTCTGGTCCTGCTCTTTGCGTTTCCACTCAGTTTGACACAAGAATCCTACCTAGGCTTTCTTTTAAACTTTCATGGCCAAGTCATCTATCAGGATTGAATTAGTTTCTAGTGACCATGTTTTGCTCAGAGCATGATAAGATACCTGCTCTTCCCAGCTGTGTCCCATGGACAACTCTGTGCTGATATTCACCAATAGATAAGAACTGAAAATAACTTTCTAGCTGAGCACCCATGAGGACAAGTCAGAAAGACAGCCTATAAATCAAGTTAATACTTTCCCCTTCTATACGGATTTATCGCATTTTAAGATATCGTGTATTGCAAAGAGACTTCCTTAAATTGATTGGCGAGAACATCATATTCCTTTGGGACAGGAGCAAATGTCTCATTGTTCCTTCACTACCGGTCTGTGTCATTTTGTGAAAATGCAGTCTTGATTCTGAATTTCCTGCAGCTCTATCACATACTGTTTGTCACACATTCAAGCTAAATCTCTGCACCTGCAAATTCTACTTAAAAGAGGGAAAATATAAGGAAGCCTATGTGACACACACATTAACCTGAGAGAAATAAATTTGACTTAATTGCACCAAACTGTCATTCTTTTGCTAGCAAATACATTTTGTGCCTGAAAACAGACCTAATTGCCAGAACTCTTTGAGCACAGTGAATAGCACTTTAAATAGCCACTGATCTTCATATCATTAGTTCCGTGTAAAAGAAACTGAAATGCCCTTTAATTATCCAGCTGTAGGAATATATAAGATGGTACTAAATTTTGCTTAAGTACAGACTATTGCCAAAAAGAAAGCCAAAATACATAATTGCATTGGCATTAGCATTCTATAGTTGTGTGATATCAAACTGCACAATGGTTGGAACATTCTGTGAAGGGCAATGCTGTCTGGGTAATGTAGCAGAAACACTTATCTAATAGCATGCCCTCCTGTGCCCTCTGTCAGGGCGCCAGCACATTAGTCCTATTATCAGCCTCCAAATACTGGAGGCTTCCGCGTCGTCGCTGCTGCCAAAAGAAACAGTCTTCCCTGTTACAGGAGCAAATGTCTGTGCACATAAATGAAACTGAAGAATAATTAGATTACAGTGTTTCCAACTGACCCCCATGCAACAAAATATTCGGGCTCTCTAATTTACATTAATAAAGATTCCACTACATTTACAGCATGTTCGGTTTAGTTCACAGGTCAGGCGTTTTCCATAATACATTCTAAATAGACTATTTCAGTCAAGTAGTGAAGAAATGTTGAGGTGACTGCTCGTAATTATCTTTAAAAGCACTGTTTGTCTTTTCCTTCCCATACATTATGCAGGTTTTTTTCACATGGGGTTAGTATTTGATGGGCTCAGGGTTTGTTTGTTTATTTGTTTTCCAATTTGCACTGAATAGGTAAAAAAATGAGAAACAGTAACAAATACCTGTCCAACCACCACCACCACCAAAAATCCATCAGGAAGTTATTTAATGTTATTTAATTTATCTCCCTCATTAGGAACATAATAGAACAATCTGTCATTGTATGACAGGCATATTTCATATTTTCCATGAAATGATTCCACTTAGTACAAGAAATAGGGAACCAGGTTTTTAAATGAGATCTAAAACCCACACAAACAACCCCCTCACCTGTCTCAAATTAAAGGACATGTCTTGCTTTAATTATTTGAAACAAAACAAATGCCAGAATGCACTTTTCAGGAATAAATCTATCCATTTATTGATAAGCACTCTGATCAATATCATAGAGTAAAAAACATCTGTTCATCAGAGGACATGTAGTTGAATTCATATTAACTTGTATAAACAAGCTATGTAATATTGAGCCCATCTTTTTTAAAAAAAATCAGTGATCAAAAAAGGCAAGAGCCAAGGGAGGCAAGTTTTTATATTTTATAAGATTTTGTGTTTATAAAATTCCAAAATATTTTCATGAAACCTGAAACATTAATGATGCATTCATTGTTTTTTGCAATTTAAATGATTCTTTATAATCTGAAGAATTTGTAAGTGAGGAGAAACAAAGTATTGGTATTTTTCTATTTTAGATTAAGTGTTGCCATTTTTGTGAGATTTTTCTGTCCTACAAACTATTCCTGGAACTGCTCATGGGAAAAAAAGATTCTGATGCAAATAAAAGCTGTCAGGTGTCAATCTGTAAATTGCTGTCACTTGTCAGAGATCCTAAGGAGCACTCCATTTAGGGCAAGACAGCTTCTTCGGTTATTTGATGAGTTCATGATAAAAGAACCAAGGATTCAGCCACAAATTTATTTACAATGGTGAATTGTGTTTCTGCAATCTTATGAAAATATGCATTAAAAATAGTGTAATATGACATGACATAGTTATATTGTGACTTTAAAATAGTTCTTTTGCATGGTTCTGAGTGTGTCATTACTGACAGTACAGGTTACCACTGTTACCTTGCATGCATTGACTTCAAACCTGCTCTTAAAATAACTGAGGAATTTATTTCTCACTATTTTGCCCTAATACACTTTTATACTGTGAACAAGTTGTGGGTACTGAAGATCACCTTCTCCTTCCTTTAAAATAAACCCCCTTTTTTCAGTAACAAGAAAGGCTAGTAAGGTGTCAGAAACAAGTTACTGAGAGGTAGCAGGCCTTGCTATTATCCAGTGATCTGGAAAAGACAAGAAAAATGCAGTAAATTACAGGTTAAGGGCAAAGCCTTCCTTATCTGAGCAACAATAACTTTTGAGAGAAAAAAAGAGAGAAAGAGAAAGAAAGAAAGAAAGAAAGAAAGAAAGAAAGAAAGAAAGAAAGAAAGAAAGAGAAAGAAAGATGAGCCAACACATTTATTTGCATTTAGAATGCGTACCATTAACTCTCCTTCATAGAACCAATGCAAAAGCACTGGATCAGCACCCCCAGTTAATCAGTTCTTTAGAAGAATGTGCAAGCACCTCACTTCCTAGCAAATAATTCCATGTACGCTGCAAGGGACAAAGCCTGATTTCCAGCGATTCCTTCTCGTAGTTTTAGTTTCCTGTACAAAGGCTGCACTGTTAGCACAGTGTTACCTCCTCTTCTCTTTTGCTTTAGTTACCTCTGGCTGTTTCCATATCACCTCCGGCATTTAAATCTCAGCACGTCTTCCCTTCCTTGCAATACATAACAACTTTTGCTATTTCCTATGCACACTACAATATCTGCATAGTTATTCTTTGTATGGCCTGGGACAATAAGTGGCTGTAGTGTTTTAAAACTTGATCTTTGGTAGGAAAGCAAACTAAAAATGCAATGTTTAAAATTTCCCTTGGCAGAATAAAGTGCCAGGGAGAATGCTGAGGAGATGTCACCAGCAGTGAAAATGGGAAAATTGTGTTTAATTCCTTGTTCTGCTCCAAATATTCACAACATTCTTCAACAAGTTATTTGACAAAAATTTTCTATATGAAACAGGAACATAAGAGCAATTTTATGATTTCCATTTCCCTGCCAGAGTTGCATGGCACAGCATACTGATGACCATGGTAATGAGGGACAGATCAATGAAAATGCACATAGGGAATGCCAGACAAGTAGAGAAAAAACCCCAGCAAACCTGATGATTCTGTCTTCTAAGGAGGAACTGTGTTAATATTTAAGGAAATCTATTTTCAAACAAGTATGTTCCATCCTGTTATGTGGAGATTAATGTTTTTCTTTGCCTACAAATAGTCATGCAATCAATTTTAATTCACCTGGAGGAGGGCATTTATTGTAACAGAGATGGAAATTCGTGTGTGAAGACAGTATCTGACTAAACAATGCAAAGCCTCACTCAGGCTGTTCTCACTGAGATACTGGGAGCCACTTGGTTGAGGTGGCATCCTTACCTTACATGAGGTAAGGCTGTAGATATTCTGAGATGAGAAGAAGAGCAAATGAAATGCCGGTGGCTTTCAAAGAACCTCAGGTGCATCACCCCACTCAGGCAGGAGCAGCAATGGGAGGTGTATAACACAAGGGCAGTGATGCTGTACTAGGAAACTCTCTGTCCCAGTGACACCTTTAGTGTGTTTCAACCTCAAAAGGCAGCATGATGTTCCTGTAGCGTGGTACAGTACCTAGGGAGAGGGATCAGCCTCTGAGAACAGCTGAAGAAGACATTGTGTGCTGAGGTCTGAAATGATCTTCACACTTCTGTGTCTCTCTGCCTCCAGGGGGGAATTGAGGCTAGCCCTGCATTATTGAAATGCTCAAGGTTCTGAATTCATCTTGTATAATTATGGGATTATTAAGGGTGCCTACATTAGGAATGTAGCGACTTCACACTCTCTCTTTCTAACTATGAGATGTAGTGACTGTCAGTAGCCAATTTGTCTACGCACTTTCCATTGCTGTACCTTATGTGTTGCTTTTGACGGACAGCGTCTTACCACGTCACCCTTGCACAGTCCACACTGAAGGTGGTAGCTTTCATTCAGTCTCTTTTTTGACTAGTTTAGAAGTATTTTTATGCTTTTTTGCACACTCCCCAAACCGTAGTGTTTTTTCTATGCTAACCAAGTCCACTAATTTTTATTCTTGTAAATCAGTGTGTAAAATCCTGCAACAGCCCCATGTTTGGCATATTCATTTTAATTTACCTAAAGAAATAACCCCTCCTGTTGTGTGCTGTTGTGGTTTTCCTCTGGTCTATTGCTTTGTCAAGCCCCACAGCTACATTCCCATTGGAGACTCATTCATTTGCTCAGTGTGGCAGGAATTACAGCATTTAAGCCTCTCACATCTTTGCTAAAATAACTAGTGATGTCACCATTCACACAATGATTATATGAGGATATAATTATATGAGGATATAATATTATATGAGGATATGAGGACACTGCAACTGCTTGGTGAAGTGAAGAGAAACACTCTGAGACCTTAATTTACACAAGAAGATCCAGTTCAAATAATTAGAGGATTCTCGTTTGTTAAGCAATTACCACAAAACCACAAAAATTCATAATAATAAAAATATTGGTAGATAAGGAATTGGCTGGTCACACTCAAAGAGTTGTGATCAATGGCTTGAGGTCCGAGTGACACCAGTGACCAGTGGTGTTCTTAGGGATTTGTATTAGGACTAGCACTATTTAACACCTTTGTTGCTCCACAGTGGGATTGTGTGCACCCTCAAGAATTTTGCTAGTGACACCAAATTTTGTGGTGTGGTCAACATGCTGGAGGGAAGTGATGACATCCAGAGGGACCTGGACAGACTTTTGAGGTGGACACGTACAAACCTCATGAAGTTCAACAGAGCCAAGTGCAAGGTCCTGCACATGGGTTGGGGCAATCACAAACAGGGTTACAAGCTATGTGATGAGTGGATTGGGGGCACCCCTGAGAGACAGGCTTGAAGGCACTGATAGATGAAAAACTAGATGACTGATAGATGACCCAGAAATGTTCACTCATAGCCCAGAAAGCCAACTGCATCCTGCTGCATCAAAAGAAGCATGGTCAGTAGTCAAAGGAGGTGATTCTCCCACTCTGCTCTCATGAGACCCCACCTGCCATGCTGTGTCCAGCTCCGGGGCCCCAGTGTAAGAAAGACATTGGCTTGGAGTGAGTCTGCAGAAGAGACACAAAAAATGGCCAGAGGCCTGGAGCAGCTCTTCTATGAAGACAGGCTGAGAGAGTTGGAGTGTTCAGCCTGGAGGAAACAAAGCTCCAAGGGAGACCTTGAGTAGTTTTCCAGTACCTGAGGCAGGACAACAGGAAAGCTGGAGCGAGACTCTTTATCAGGGAGTAAGTATAGTGATAGGATGAGGGGTAAGAATTTTGAACTGAAAGAGGTCAGATTTAGGTTGGATATAAGTAAGAAATATTTCAAAATGAGGATGTTGAGACACTGGAACAGACTTCCCAGATACATTGTGGATGTCCCATTCCTGGGATTATTCAAGACCAGGTTGGATGGGGTCCTGAGCAACCTAATCTAGTGAAAAGTGTTCCTGCCCATAGAAGGGGGTTTGGAACTAGATGATCTTTAAGGTTCCTTTCAACAAATAGCTTTGTCTGATATTATAATAAAATTAATGATCAATGTTAACCTATAAATAGTAAAAGGAGACATACTGTTGACAGTTCAGAATGAATAGTCTGGCCAGCTGCAATCTGAAGTGTCCAGATGGGAAATCAAAGGTAATGTTGTGAGCCTGTATAGTGTCTTGATATTTGTATTTAGAAGATGCAAGTTTTTGATTTCAAATTGGAGTTAATATGCAAGTTGTATAAGTGTGGATAATAAATGTTGACCTGAACTTGTCTGTGGGTATTGTTGCTTCTCCGTTTTGATTGATTGTTCTCAAACTGGCTGCAGACAGACCCCTTTTATGAGCAATATATTCTATAGTTCAATCAGAAGGTTTGACTAAGATCATTATGAATCGTCTAATCTGGTTTATATGTTTGGTCAGAGTAAATAACTGTTTTTGCAGTCTTTTTCTGTTTTGTGTAAAAGACAGTTGTTTCCTGTCAAATAGATGAGCCTACCAGAAAGTAGATTTCATTTTCTAACTACTGAGCTACACTCATTTATAAAGATATGGCCTCTGTGTACTTAATGAATATAAAGATGTTTTCAAAAAGTGGTTGCAATGGTCAGATAGGTAAAAGACACTAAATAAAGNTTTGCTTTCTCAAATACTACTGCCTGCGGGTCTGTGACTGAAGGTAATTCTCATTAACTTGCTGCACCGAGCAGTTTGAGTCTTCTAAAGGTACAATACTTCTTTTCCAGTCATAACTTGATAATGCTTTAATTTATAATGAAAATAAGAATTAATACAGCTGCATGCAAAAAGAACAGCGTTAAAAAAAGAAAAAGAAACTATGTCTTATATATCCATCACCAGGTTCCATTGTCCATTACTTTTATTACATTCAAAGTGTTTGAACTAGTAGATCCTTGCAGTTGACAAGAAGCAATAATAGAAATAACTAATTTTTATTCAAGGACTTGAAATATATTAGCAAAACAATGAAAAGAGAAAAAAAGGCAACAAGAAAAAGACATTTCACAGCCTCCAATTCAAGAACAGGAAGGTTTTTCCTGTAAATTGTTAGACTTTTTTCCATCTAACTGACACTATAATGTGTACCAAGGAGTGTTTCTAACATATTTCAATCATCCTTAAATTCCTACAATTCTCTTTGTAAACTTGACGTATGAAAGCCAGTTTTCAGTCAATATAGATTATCAGATATCATACTCAAAATTTACATATTTTTAAATTTTTTTCACTAGAAAGACCACACTGACTTCTTATCGGGAGCTTTTACTGGACCTTTCAAGTACTTCCTCGTCTAAAATAATTCACACAGAAAAAAATTACACAAAATCTCAAAAGTTTCTAAATTATACCACTACCCAAAATAATCCAGCATATTCTGGACTAATCAAGGCTGTTCAATGGTGCCCAATCTGGCGGTGCAAAGTGCAGCAATTTGAATTTTAATGAACTTCAAGAGAAATTGTTAAAGTTGACAGAACAGTCTGGCATGCAATTTAATAATATTTACTCATATATTCTCTTAAAATAATTTAGTGTCACTGCTATCTAACATAAAATTAGAAGATGTGGATAAATGAATTAAATTTAGACTATTTATCTTTTATATTCATGGTAAGGTTTCACCTCCAAAAAAAAATAGCAAAAACATGTGACTGCACTAGCCAAAAGAAATAACATTGCCAAATCAACTCTTTTCTTTTTTAAATTTCCCAGAAAAGCTGGGGGGTGTATATGACAATATGACATAGCTGTAATACAATCTATCTTCATCTTGCATAGATTAAAATTTTGTTCTCTTTAATTAATTTATTTAATTCAAAGTCTATCAGAAGCATGGAAACCTTCTTGCTGCACACAAGAAAGGATAATATGCCTCATCCTCTGCTTAAAACACAGAAATATTGCATAGATTCCAAATATTGCAGGAAGAATATTTCTTGCATAGCAATTAGACCTCTGCAACAAGACATTTTTTATTGGAGCTTGCTTCCTTTTCACCTTGCAAGACATTTCAGGCTTTCTGACACAACAGCCTCTTTTCTTCTGAAAATAGGACAGAAAAATATGTCATTTTCTTAATAATTTCCTAAATAAGATTGATTTTAAGATAAAAACAACACTTGCAAGGAGAATGATTGGAGACCCTTGTCACTGGAGTTACAGCTCCAGCTGTAAGCTGCAGGTGTGATGACAAGTGCCTGCAGTATCACGACCCGATGCCATGTATTTCTTTCCCTTATTCAGGTAAATAGTTTTTATTAGTCACATCAAAAATAATGGACTAAACCCTGAAGATTTACTCTGTGCTTAATCAGTTGTCAGGCAGCCTCCTTGGAAGTCAGTGGTAGCTCGCCTTGGAATTGACAGAATAGGAGTTTATTAAGGCCCTTAAAATTGAAATATATTCATAAGATTTGCAGGATCAGGCCTCTAATTTAGCATGCACTAAAGATGTTGAGGGAAAGTTGGTCATTCAAAAAGCTGTAGAAAGGTTGAGCTGGAGCAGGCCCAATTCCAGGAAGTGCCTGCCACGTCTCTGGATGTCGTGGGAGTAGTGTAATGAAAAGTGACTGAAGTAGCTTGATAGAACACTTTAAAATGACACATTGAGCTAGATTCAGTGAAAGGGTAATGGACAGATGGGTTTCATTTTCAGAAATGTAATGGCTATTTGACATTCTTTGTCATTAGTGATCCTGTTTAAAACTTTATTGAATAGTGATAATTTTTATTTCTTTTTTTTAACAGAACAATAGTTCTGCTATCACTACAGCCAGCAAAGCATACCTATTAAAAACCTCTACTTCCCAGCAGAATGACTAAAAGAGAGATTCTTTGCATACAAAATATTTGTACTAATTTTTAACAAAGAAGTTGTGTGAAGGTTTTTTTTTACTTCTTCTGGAAATCTGATAAAGTGTTATAAAATGCTTCCTTTTTTTCCTAAATGAAACACCTCTTCCCCCACCACAGACTAATCTAGTAATTCCTTTTAAAGAAAAATTCAAAATTTATCCAAATTTCTGTCTCAAATTTCAAGTTTACAGTGAAGCTCAGGCTGCGAGGTAGTAGAAATAAAATTTATGTTATTTATTTCAGATGTTAAATAATTAATCACATATTCCTGAATTTCTCCTAATTTATATTTTTGGTCTTTATATTTCATCTGCATAATTTGCAGTCTTTAGAGAGTGTCAGGATATCAACTCCATTTCACAGGGCACATTAGATTCAGAAGATGACAGCAAATGAAGTGTTTTTCCTTCATGAAGACACAAAAGCCCACCCCTTCTTTCATCAATCAGATTCAAAATGAGCGCATATACATGGCTTGAAATATGAAATTACAGCCTCAGTGAGTAACCTGAGGTCCTTTTTCAAAACATGAAAAGACATTTTATTTGAACGTTTTATAATGTTCTAGTAAAAATCTGGATATGAATTTTTTATATTGTTTGCTGATTCCTGCCTTATTCACATTCTGACAGAAAGCTCATGACTGCAGCAATGCTAATGCTCTTTTCTTTATTTCTTTGCAAAACCAATGCTACTTTATCTGCTACAGAAAGATAAGGTTGCTCCAAAGATGTAAGCTGATATTAGGAGGTCTACATGCTCTGACAAAGAGACAAGAATACAAGTCCAAATTTGTGGTCTACTGACTCTGGCAGTGTCCTTTGGAAGCATTATTGTTTACTGATGGGTTCATATTATCAGGCACATTCCATTTTCATTACTTATAAATGGTACAAGGTTTATTTCATTATTTATTTAGATCCCATGTTGTTTTTTAAATTAGTGAGTATCCAGGTAATTCCTGGAGTGTGATGCAAAAGGGCATATTATCAACTCCACTTAGCTCCCCCATTTTCAGTGAAATGCATCAAAGCCCCTCTTGGGTATAGGCTGCTGGCTGACTGCTGGCAGGAAACCCTCGATGCTGTAGGATTTGCTCCTGTCCCTCTGCACTGAGCACCCCAGCTGCTTTGCTGGTGAGCAGAGTGGGACTGTGCCTTCCTGGCAGCACAGCAGATCCAGCCTGTGCAGGCACCTTTGAGTGGCCCTCGGTCCAGCCTGGAGTGTGGAGACAGCTGGGAATGTCAGTGGCTTTGGGCCAACCTCTGTCCTTTGCCACCCCCAGCATCTCCACCAGACTGGACCTTGCTGCAGTGTGTCCCAGATTGAAAAGCAAGATATATTCTATTTGCCATCTGTATGGCAGTTGTCTCCTGTTAAGTGGGCAGTTTTTCCTTATCTCTCCCACAATCAATCCTNTTATAACAATTTGGAGGGAGGGGGTTTACATTTTTCCATTTCAGGGGAGGCTCCTGCCTTCCTTAGCAAACACCTGTCTTTCCAAACCTAGACACAGTGTTACAGCCTGGCAGTGCTTTCTGGGCAGGAAACCCTTCCTCCCAGGCAGGACAGAGTGCCCACACCCAGGCTGTTTGCTGCTGCCCCTCAGGTGGCTCTCAGGCCCAGGGGCACCAAGCTGGTGTGGCAGCCCAAGTTCATCGTGCTGGCCACTGTAGGACCAGGCTGCAGGGCTGGCCCCAGCTCAGCAGAGCTTTAAGTACTGCCACAAGGATATCCCTGCTCCCAAGGAGGTGAGGGGTGGGTGGCACGTGCTGGCTGTCCCCCTGCCTCACACTGCTGTTTTCACAGCCTGACATTGTCATAACCTTCGGAAAGTTGGAAAGCAAATTTCCATTCCCATTACCAGGTGTCACAATGACAAACCTACCACCACCTGGGTGGAAAGTTAAAATATGTTTTGGAAATAAATGTTTGGAAAGAAAACAAGACTCCAGGTCTAATTTGAAGCATGAATCTGACAAAAAGGACTTTCCTGCTGCCTAGGAAAGTGGTATCATAATTAAAATTTTCTCTGAGAGTAGAGACCCTTCCAGATTAAATAAAATCACACAACAAAGCTTGTCAGCATTAACTAGCTAATCACCTGCAGGACAGAAATCAGTCAGATCTTGCTTCTCACTATACCTGGTTGGAACTAAAACATCAGCGTAGAGCAAAGATTGTTTTTTTAAAGCAAGGAAGCAAACATTTAAGGAAGAGCATCACAGCTAATGTTAAAAGTTTTTAAATACTTCCTTTTATTTGAGTGTACTTCTACTTTTTCTTAATGATTTATATGGCTGACAAGTCACTATTGCTACTTACATAATTTGATTTAAAATATTTGCATCTGTAAGCAAATAAGGATGTTATTAGGATGTAGATTAACTCTTTCACTTTTACAGTGAATGGCCGACTGATTTTTTTCCACAGTGCTTTTAGAAAGGCAACATAATTTTTGGTCCCAGCTTGTAGAGATCATCCTGTAACCTCTTCAGTAATGTCTCTAGTGAAGCTGGTAGGATAGATGCCAAGGGAGCTGCTTTTATTTCCCTGTAGCATGACAACCTCTTCAGCAGGAATAATTGGCTCAGGCCAAGAACTTGCTTCATGTATATGGCAGAATTACTGACCCAAGCTGGATTTGAACCAGCAGCCATATGATTTAAATAGGAGATGAAAATTGATCTCAAAATAACCTCAGCAATCTAAGCCAAGGAAGCGACAAAAGGATGAATGCTTAGCACTGCAGAAAAAATAAATATCCTCTTTTAGAAAACAGACCTTGTCACAAGAACCAAATACTCATACATCATGTAGTAGCCTAAATTGAAGAATATGCCTCTGCTGATAAACATAACGAAAACAATAAAAAATGGTTCTTTGTTTGTATATTTTTACAATATTATGTGCACATCACATAATATGTTTTATCTCCCAAGCTTCACATATATATTTGCTATCTCCCAAGTTTAGCAAGTATTCATTGTGACCTTTAGTGAAACAGTAGCTCCCTGAATCCCTGGATTGTATTCTTCATGGCAAGTTAGGGTCCCCAGCAAAATTTATTTAGCAGATGAATAAAATTTAGACTGTAAAAATGGCCCCGCATTCCAACTAGACAAATAGTGTGGGTAAAAACCATGTCACCTCGTTACCTACTTGTTTCCTTGCACCTTCTGGAGTGTGCTGCTGGACATGCTGCACTGGCACCAGATGTTCAAATGGTCTGTTGCAGAAAATTCAGGGACAAAGAGAAAGTGTTCTAAAAGGCCTTCTGACAGGAGGAGTAGGTTCTTTGCAGCCTGTGTGACAAGCATTTTAACTATACAAGGGGATATGTAACTATACAAGGTTCTGCCTCTGGAATCCAGTACATAAATTACAAAGAAAATAATAGCTTCAGTCCAAAGGACCATCCACTAATCTCCTTGTTTATATCACAGGTAATATGTAAGTGCTTTTCAGAGGTAATCCTTTCAGCCATAGCATAAATGCAAAGGCCAATAAGATTACTTGGAGATGAAGTATTTTAATAGCATCACAGAGTCAGGAAGTAAACAGATTATGAAAGGCAGCAACTGGAATTGATTTTATTTTGCAGCTTGGCCTGAATGTCCTAAACTTGATGAGTCTTGTAATCAATCTTGTTTGAATTTTGCATGAGATTTTAGCTCCTCTTGAGGCTAAGAAAATAAGCAATTTCAAAAATCAGAACACTAGACCACAAATCATGAGAGGGAAGAAAACCACAGTGTAAGACCCAGTAGTGAAATCCTCTTTGCTGGGGCTCAGACGTACCTGACAGAGTTCACAGGACGAATCTGTGAAACAGCTGTGCAGAATATTTCTGTGATGGTGCCCACCTGGAAGCACAGGCTTTCCAGGTAGGGTCAGATTCTGCAGGTGTGTTGTTAGACAGTCTCCAGGCTTTTCCATCTCCAGATTGGTTTTTCTCCCTTATTGCTGTGGTCAGTTCCAGTGAGGGCTGTGTCCTCCTGGATTGTGGGTTTAATATGAAGACACACATCTAGAACAGAAATACAAACTTTCATTCTTCTGAAGGGCTTCTCATTGGTGCAGCAAAAATGATTTTCCAATCAAACTGATACAAAGGGACAATCAAGGAAATAGTCCTTCAAAACTGCACTGTTGCTTCAAATCAGAACACTAATATAGAAGAGGGAATGTGTCCTAAATTGCCAAATCAGTGAAATCAATGCCCTGATTTTCATCTTTGTGGTCTTTCTGACAATCACCATCCTGTCAGAGCTGTTATTCATTGTTTTAATACTACTGTGAAAGTTCTTTACAACCTTCATAGACACAGAGAACTATTTATCTGCAAGAAGGACTATTTTGGAAAGCATGGGGAAAATTTAGACCAACAGACTGCATACCAGCAGTCTGATTGTCTTCCACAGAAACCTTGAGTGTGGGGGGAAAAGGCACTGTGTATCGTGAAGCTGACTACCATGACTAAATTAACAAGAAATTCATACTCTTTTCATACGACAGGAGCAGTTGACATATCTTCTGCTACAACGTTTTTCTCACCAAAATGTTGGATTATATTCAACATTTTGTCATAAAACACATGAAGTCTGTATCTGAGACAAAGCCATGCATTTTTTCCTGTGGATGTACAGCCGCAGATTTCCACTGGTGTTTGCAAGTCCAGTAGATTTTAATGTATTTTGAGTTGAAATTCAACCTTTCCACTCTGTCCCTGCAGCTAGATAATTTGTTTCTGTGACAATCTGCTTTTACCTAGAATTTAAGCCAAATCTGCCAGTGGATTCGTTTTGTGTGGTTATGTTTCCATACTTTCATACTTCCAGGCTAAATGAGATGGCAATTTTGTTCCCCTTTGGTTAAGAATAACCTAAACAAAGGAAGGTATTGAGCAAGAGTGGGCAGGGAGTAGCTAATACAGTCTAACAAATACCCTTTGGTGCTGTGAAATAGGAGAGATTGGTTGAATGTGAATGTGAAAGACAACAGCAGAAACATACTGAGCATAGGCAGAGAAGTAACAGCATCCAAAGCAGAAAGCAAGAAGGAGGACTGGAAGCTGGTGAGAACATCAGCACAAGGAGTGTAGAAACAATGCAAAAGCAGTTCAAAACGCTCCTGAAAATAATAAAACTCTTGTAGAGAAAGACTTGAAACGGATGACAAATTAATGCATCCTACTGAGTTTGCTACAGAGTTTAGGGCCATATGACTTTTTCATATGATTCGGCCATATGAGCTTTTTCTGCCCACACAAAGAATTGCATAAAACAGGTATCTGACTCCACCATTAGTTTCTCCTAACACAGAGAGCCCTGAAACACTGTGGCAAGCAACCATTGCACAGGTTTAGCTCTGTCTTTTGTGCCACTCTCTCCTGCAAGGAGATGGCTGAGATCTGGCATTATCCAGATTTATAAAGCATTTCAAGTCATGACTTTCACTGAAAACTTAGCTCTTAATTTCATGCTTTTAATTTCAACACCTTTGGGATTTTCATCTTCCTCAAGTTTTTGAATCAAAACTTCTGTATCTTTTTGCAATGCACTACTTACCTTAAAAACATCCCAGAACTGATGTATAAATTATCATTCACAACTGCAAATTATTCTCAAACTCTTCTTTTCCAATAAATATGTAAGAATAAAATAAGTTATAAGCTAGTTTTGTAAGGAAGAAGGGTGGAGGAACAAAGTAAAACTCCTAGGGAAGGAGTGGAAATCCAGGATTACACAAATAATTTTTTCTGTGAATTTGAAGTAGATATGTACTATCTGAGAGTCTGATTTTGCCAAAAAGGAAGGAGCAAAGGAGAAAATTCTTCAATATGTGTAGCATTTTGGAGAAGTGTTTCTTTTAAGGTTTTAGAAGACACGTAATTTCATGGCAAGTGTGTAGTGTGAGTCTGTCTTCATTCCCTTTGAGAAGCCTCAGGCAGGGAATATGTGGCATGTTATCCAATAATACATGAATAAAAAGTACTTTGACCAATGAATTTTTTATAAAAAGTTGGTTCTCCCGAGTAGCTGTAACTGTGATTGCTTTCTTAACTTTGTTGGTTTACCTTTTTCTCTACAAGGTTGTGAATTTTTCCCCTGAGGCAGATCAATGCTGTAATTTTAGCACCATAATTTTATGGAAGCTTTTCAGCATCACTGCTTGATTTTCTGGACTAGTTTTGAAACTGAATAGAAAAAGGAAAATAGCCCAGGAAAATTAGCCTCAAAAATGACTTTTTGTTTCTCTCTTCCAGATCTAAGGAGTCATGCCATCACTCATGCTTATTTTAAGGAAGGAATGATCCTTTTGAAACTGTTAGAGATTCTTCTCTCTGAAGACCCTTTTGCTTTCTTTCACCAGCTTGTTTGCCCTTCATCCCTTTGCAAAGGCTGTGGAAAATCCTTTCCAGCTGACACAGACCCCTGTTAGCATCTGTACATCCTAACGGTGTAGGACACCAGCTACTGCTCTTCCCAAGAGCCTGGGCTGGGATTCTGGCATCCAAAAAAGTGTGTTGGAGATTTTTATATTTGCACTGACCTGCTTGGCAATGTCAAGTGACATCTCAGTGCTACCACAGAAAAGTCTTCCTGCTGGTTTTTTTTCCAAAGCAGGGGTAAGGTGAAAACCTCTACTGTGGCCTCCTGTTGCTAGCCAGAGGTTTATTACTGGACTGAGCATTATCCAGTGGCATCCACTACCTGGTTTATTCCAATTTATTATTTTAAACCCCTGTCTGGGTAGGTCTACTCACCTCTCCTTCCCTCTGTGCTGAAAAACAGTTCACCTCTTGTCATCTCTTAGCTCTCAACCTGCTTCTGGAGCCCAGAGGGAGACATTTTAAGTCATCCCTGCACATTCATAATGGCTTAAAGGGAAAAAAATGGGCAAATGCAAGCTCAAATGTCTTTTGAACCTCCCTATTAATGAAATAAAGATTTAAGTTTCCAAAATTAAAAACAGATAGGTAGCTACAGTACTATTAACCACTGCTTTGTAACACTTCTTTTATAGTCTAAAAATGCCATTAGTGTTTCAGTACTTATGATACCTCTGCTAATGGAAAACATCAGTAAAGCTATCAAAACAGAGAGCCACCACTTGAAAACTCCTTGATGGCTAGTCTATGCTCTGGAGTATGTAAATCATGGCATAAGTTATTATCCAGATGAATTATTCTTTGTGGGAACCAGTTGGGTCTGTCTGAAATTACCCATCTTGCAAAGTAAAGCCATAATTTTCAACAAATACTGGGCTAAAGTGTGGATCTGCCAGGGAAAATGCGTGTCCCATATTACAATTACAGGCTGAGGGAATCCAGTGGCTGAGTCTCTGGGTAAGGTGATCAACAGGCACTGTGGTAGATAAAGGGCTGTTCTGAAAAAGATGTAAATTGGTTCCTTTCAATCTATTAAACATTAGGTACTGTATAGCTGCTGATGGAACTGCAAAGGAACAAACTGTCTGTATTTTTATTTATAATACTGGTGATGCTCCACAGAAATGTAAAAATACAGTTTTAATCCTCCCATAGTCCTGTCAGGTATGCTACTAATTATCCTGGTTTATGCTGTTGGAAAAAAGGCTCAAACATTCTCGTGCCAGATTGCTGAAGCAGCATGTTTTACAGTATGGGAAAGCACTCATTGTTTCCTTTCATTTGTAGAAGTGTATGTACAGCATTTCATTGTAGCTACAGCAAGAAGATAGGCAATCTGTTTTAAACAAGTTGGTATAAAAACTGTGCTGTGGTCTGGCATCTTCACTTTCAGCTGAACTGACAAAACTTTCTTGAAAAGCCCATCATGCTGTTTCAACTATTTCTGTCTCTACCTTCATCCTCTTGCAATACAATAGTCTGTGTATTGTCTAGAGAAGAACACTGATCGTGGGTCCACAATATTTTCTTTGTTTTGGGTTATAATTTTTTCTGAGAATTTTCTATTTTGACTGTTATGTTTATCTCAGTTTAATGATGCTGGGACAGATTTTAATATAAGCTCCAATAACAAACTTACTATGTAGTTAATTTCTGAGAAATTATTGAATTTGAACCACAACCAGTAATCCCTCTGTATATTTTAAATTAAAAATAACCATTTTGAGAAAAATGGAAATCTACATCAACATTTTCACTTTCCCCTATTTATTTTGCACATTCAGGAAAATATAACAAATAAATAATACTAAATGTAAAGATTATTAAGTACAGGGTAGGAAATATTTGCATGAATTGAAAAGCACTGGAAATTGTATCATTGTATTAGCATTTATACGACATTTGTATTCCAAAAGTACTTGCTTGAACATAGCATATGTAGAGTAATACTGGAATCCCTACTGAAAGTGTTTAAAAAACTCATAGGATGTACCAGGAAAATGCAAAATATGGGAAGTGAATCTAAAGAATGTCATGTCTCTTAATTTTTAAATATACGTGTGGCAAGCTCTTCCAGCAAAACTTGTATTTGTTTCTGAAGTAGAAAGTGAACCTGAAATGGACTTAAAAATAAAGTTACACACATAAATGAAATTTTGAATCAAGTGGTTACTTGATTCAGGATCAAGTGGTTACTTAGTGAAAAGAACAAATAAATGTGATTTGCATTGCAGTAGAACTTCAGGCAAGTAATGCATAGAGTTCATTTACATATTTAACAAATATTTTTACTGACTGACAAAATCAATATTTACTGTTTAGGATACATGAATTTTGTGTTGTACAAACAATAAATATCCTGGCCAACAAATCCCTTTGGGAGTCTATGGGGTAGCAATTTAAAATAAGCTTTTCTGAATAAATGGTCTTATTCTAAGCATATTAAAATTAATGTCTTCCTCCTACTCCCATGATTCTTGGTCTATGTGCAAGGACCTTGGTGAAAATCAGGGAAACCAGTTGCAAGTTTATGAACTCATTTTAAAAAACAAATAAAACCTGAAAACAAAGGTCTGCAAAATAAATTAAGAATTTTGATTTTGAGATATATTTCAGTTGGGCTGATTTTAACGCATTTTCATTTAAAAAATCTAAAAAAAAAAATTCAAAACTCTATATGAATATATTTCCTCTATAGAAACATAATTTAAAAATTAGTAATTTCTGATCACTGCTTCTTTATAAATTCTTTTCTTTATCTTTCTGGATTTACAAGGAAAGGCTGAAACTGCTCATCCTGGAGAACAAAGGGCTCAGGGGTATCTTATCAAAGTGTATAAATTAGATAGTGGAGCAAATGAAGATGAGCAACCAGGCTCTTTCCAGCAGTGCTCAGTGCCAGGACAAAGGCAATGGGCACAAATCAAACCCCATGAAATCCAGTATGAACATAAGAACAGAATGTATTGTTGTGGGGGTAGTCAAACACAAGCACAGGTTGCCCAGAAAGGCAGTGGAGCCTCCATATGTGGAGATATTTCAAACCTGGCTGGACACAGTCCTGAACAACTGGCTCCATCTAATGCTGCTTGGGCAGTGGGGCTGGATTAAATCACCTGGAGAGGACCCCTCCTAAACATTCCCATGACTGCAGCACTTAGCCATGGAGCTATCCCATTGGGTCTCTGTGATCCCAATGAAGTTATAGCATTGTGATTGCCTGCAGGTCTCTAATTTAGCCTCTAATTCTATAGCACTGCATGCTTCTGGATTATTGGTTTGCTTTTTGAGCTGCCAGTTTGAACTCACTGCAGAGGATCAGGACAACTTCTATCTAATAAATGTTTGCTGACTGCTGTAAGATGGATTTTGAGTCTTGCATTTCCTTCTGTAATGCATCTCTAATAATTAAAATGAAAAAAAGATCCAAAATATTTTTAAAAGCTGTGTATGTGATTTAATTACATTAGTCATACAGAAGAGATTCATATTGTCATAGTAACTAAACCAAGATTCTTTTTTCCCCTCTTCTACTGCCATAATAGAATATGTTAATAAAATGCTTGGTCTTGGAGAGGCAAATTTGAACACTTTTTAGGGTATTTTTTGTTGCAACATACGTTCTACAGATTGTTGTTCAGATGTAATTATTCATCTCACAAGTGCTGCTTGAGCTTGGCTTTATGGAAATGAATATGCCATAAGAGTACAAGACCCTGCTCATCTGTGCAGAAATCAGTGTAAGGATTCAGGTTTCTAGGGCACTGAAATTCATGCTTAAGTTTGAACTGGAATTCGGAAACATAATGGAAGTTAAGCGATGGATTGCTTCACCTGTTTTAAGATCTAAATCTTTGAAGAACTGGAGCCTTAGGATTGGAGTTGCAACCAAATCAAGCTGCCACCTTCCATGTCTTGAGGTTGTTTGCTACCTCCAGTTTTGTGGGGAAACACCTTTGCTACAGAACAGTCCAATGATGCTGGAATGTACTGCAATTAACTTTTTGCTTGAATTATCGATCTTTGTTCATCCTTAAACTTATAAGGAGTTACTCTGAAGTAATTAATTTTGCCAAGTGCTACTTTATATTTATATTGTACCTTGTTCATAAGGAAAAACAAAAAATTGATTATAAACCTAGCAGACTGTGTTTTGAATTTTGATTGGTAGAAAATCAGTCATTAACCCAGGAAAATCAGTAATTTTCCTGCACAGCTGCTCAAACATGCTGGGGAATTTACTATGGAAAAAAAAGGGGTGAAGAAGAACATTATCAGCCTTGTAAAACATTGATTAGAGTTTATTATACAAAATAATTACATTTAATCAATTATCACCGTTAACAAGTGACTTCTTGGGGATTATTATTACCTAATTGTTATTAAAGATCTGACTACAGATGGCATATGCAGTTCATTGCTTATTATTACTTTTACAAGCACAGATGGCACAGTACAAGCCGTAAGAGTAGCAGACTCTGATCTCTTCTTCCCAGTGTAGTAACAAATGAATGTGAAGAGTATTTTTTTTAATTTTTACTAAAATGCTGCAAAATAGCTAATGGATTCAACTGTTCAGAACATTTTACTTCAATAACAATTGCTACATGGTGCATGTAGAAGCTTGCCCAGGAGATTCTCAAACTAATGTTACAGACTCAAAATATTTGCCTTATTTTGCTCATTCCAACTTGCCTGAATCTACCATTTGCATAAGATTCAGTTTAACTTGAACTCTATGAACTCTATTGGCAAAACTTCTAAGGCATGAAAATATCAATAACAGTCATATAAAGAAAGAAAGGAGTTAGCTCAAGAACATTTTAAAGCTATTTATTTAAAAAGAGAGTGGTAGACTTTTAAGAAATAAAAGAAATAAAAAAAGATACCTATGTAAGAGTAAAAAAAATCCTTTCAAACTAGCAAGAAAAAATTATTTCAGCAAAAGATCAAAAGTTTGTTCAGGAACAAAACCACAGCATGCATGTTATACTTTTATACCTTCCTTTCCATCTTTGTGTCCTAAGGGACGGGTGGGAGGATAAGTATGTGATTTTATGGGCTGTTTACTTGGATAAAATGGATCCCTGTAAGCAAGACAAGTGTGCTGTGATAACTACAGATTAATTACTTGGCCAAGTCTATCCAATAATTATGTTTTGGACTGACATTCCCTCTCCAGGTCCCCATCTCTAGGAATCAAGCCAATCATGTCATTCATGGTACAGTGGCATTGTCACAATATATAAAAAGTCTTGAACTCCTAAGGCTTAATTACAGTACTGCTCCATGAGAGGTTTTATACTCAGTGGTTGCACAAAGTTGGAACATGTTTTCACTATTCATCTTAGGTCATATTAAAAATGTATTGTTAAATCATACCACTGTCCTTTAGAATATCCTAATCATATTTCTGAAAAGGCAAACAACAAGGCTAAGTGTTATGATTAGAGAAATGTTGTTGGAATACTCCAGTATCGAAGCAATGAAAAATATATCTCATGAAAGGAGAGAAAACATTACATCATGTTAAGTATAGATAATGCAAAAATAAAATTAAAAAGAAAAGAGAGACAAGAATCATATATCAAGATTAAAATCCCTAAAATTACCTGATAAATAGGTCAACCATGGGAATAAACATAGAATTTATTTTTGTTTTTGCAGAGGACATATATCACAGTAGCTATATCCCTAAGTATGTAGCAAATAAAGGAGTGAAAGTAACACCATTTATTTTTAATACATTTGTGTGCCAGTTCTGCCATTACACTAATTCTGCCATGAACTGATTCTGTCTCTAATTTAAATCAGTAGAATGGCACTTCTAACACTTAATCTTATTATTGAAACCCTCTAACATTCTTTGTTTCCAACCCCTTCTAGGCCTGAATCAGCCTGCCAAGGCATCAACAAAAAAAATGTATCTATCCTTATATATGGTATACTTACAAGGTCAAAAACTATTTAATTACCTTGTCTTATTGAATTGCTACTGTAGAGCTGAGCTGTGGTAACTGGCAAAGTGCATACCCTAGTAGAATCCATTTGGTGAGTAAAAGCCATTAGCTTAAACCACTAAGAAACTGTGCATAAGAAAGTCACCATCAAGGAGTTGTGGTTTAATTGGTGGTTTGATTTAATGTGTTTCACTTATCACAGCTTGGCAGAGAAGCAGTCACTTGTTTAGCCACAATAACATGATAGCTTCCATTCTACCGCCATTTCCTTATGCATTTTCCATTAACTTCATCAAAGAAGGGACTGGTTCTACCTGACTTACATTAAAAGGGTGCTATTTTTAAATAGGCATGACAGAAGAGCACCCACATGTAATTTCTTTCCCTAACATCTTTAACTGAGAGCAAAACAATCTTGCCCTTCAAGCTCTGAAGAATACAGGAAATAATACAGACTGTTAGGTGGGTTTAAAATGGCAGATATGTCAGGTTTAGAAGGTAATAATCAATGGTTTGATGTTTGGCTGGTGGTCAGCAACTAGTAGAGTACACTAGAAGTTGATACTGGGGCTTTTATTTTTTAGCCATAGTCATTAAAGAGCTGGATGATTTTGAAGTGTACCCTCAGCAAGTTTAAATCAGAGAGTAAGATTATCATAACCAAGAGTAGGCCCTGATAAACTGGAGGATGGGACCAGCACAAAACTCATGAAATTCAGAAAGGAGAAGCATAAAGTTTTGCATGCCAGGTCATACAGCCCTGTGCAGAATTATGGTCTGGCAGCCAGGTGATCAAGAAAGAGTCACATTGAAAGGGAACCTGAGCCCAGTCAGATCACTCTCATCATGAGAAAGGCAAATCGTGCGCTGAGCTGATGTATGGTCAAGGAACATTAATCTCATCTGTAGATCTTGTCCTTTGCTTGCTGTTGGTGAGGTTACATCTGGAATATTTTGCCTGGTTTTGCACCTCCCTGTTGAGGTGAGGTAGAACTGAAGAGGGTCTAAGTAAAGGCTGGGAAGTAGGACATGATGTAGAGAGGATGAGGGAGATTGGCTTCTTTATCCTGGAGAAAATGAGCTGAAGATGATCTAAAGGGACTCATTATACATAAATGTAGAGTAGCTTCAAAGATGAGAGATGAGGTACTCTGTAGTATCAGGTGATACAGAAGGGGCAACCAAAAGAGAGGTTCAAGTTACCCAAACAATTTGTGAAGTAGCCATTACTAGAGAGCTTCATAACTTGGCTGAAAAAAGCTGTGGCTGACCTGAACTGGTTGCTTCCTACTTTGACTGTGACTTTTGAGTAGAATCTCCATAAGTTCCTTCTACCCAGCATTTCAATATTTCCTGTGAACACTATGAATCTATTACAAATCCAGAAGAGGAGCTATGTATGATCCAGATAAATATTTTGGAGTTCAGTATCAGTAATACAACCATTTTCAATGCATGAAACTCATGACATCAAATGTCCAACAGCAACTGATAGAAGCATAACCAGGAGGAATTTGGTCATATACTCCATGGTATATATATAAGAATGGTTCCATGGTTCAAATATAAGAATACCTCTCCCAAAATAAGCCTTTTAAGCATTAAGTATCAAATTTTTAAAATGAGGGGAAAAAAATCACAAACATCTTCTTGGATTTATTTCCTATGATGGTAAAAACAAGTATGGAAACCCTTCATTAGATTTTCTGTTATCTGAAGATACTCACTTTCTTCTCTTTTCAGTATGGATTTATTTGGATAGGAAAAACCAATTCCAGGAATTTTCAAGAAAATTTGATCTAATTGCACACCAAATAGCTAAGAAATCTATGTTGCATTTAATTAGAATGTGACTATAAAAGGATGTTTAAATATCTTCGTATTTCTGGACTGTACTTGTCACAGTAATATTTTTCTTCTCTAGTTCCTGTTTTTTTCAGTGTAAATAAGTGGATTAATTTTTATAATAGAGTCATTGAATGGTTTGCATCAGAAGGGACCTTTAAAGACCATTCGATTCAACCCAGATTATCTAGTCCAACTTTCTGGTCTGCTTTAATATGTCTTGTGAAGTGGTTTAGCTTTAACAATTTATTGTCTTTTCTTGTCTCTTGTCTTTTTCTTGTCTTGCCATTTGGTCACTTCCCCACTTGGAGTTTGCTCTGACTTCTTTTCCCAAGTGGAAGTGCTTATGGAAGCAACAAAATCTGATGCTCATGGAAGCACCAAAACCTGGGAACAAAATCACTAAGAAAAATAACTGTTACTGTGCCAGCCTGTGAGAAGTATTGGTGGAGATGGGAGTGAGGGGAGCCTCACTTTCCTTCAGCCTGCTCCCCATGGTGCATCATGTTACATTATTCTCCACTGTTGATGTGAGAAGGATTTATTGCACAGTACATGGGTCACTTTCCTATCTCTCTTTTTGCTAACCAGTTCAAAGTCAGCTACACTCTTCCATGCCCTAGCCTCTCTATTTCTTTCCACACAGGCTATTTGAAGCCTGCATGGTGCAATGTTTTCCCAAAATCTTTAGTCATCTGGATAATTATACGCAAAAAATAAGCTTCTCTAAAAATTTTTGAGACCCTACAAAATATCTTTTTATTGTTACAGATGTTGTGGCTCAGGGACAAAGCTAACCTTCATAAAAATAATTAGGGAAATGTCAGCTTTAAAAAAAAATATTTGAAATTCTGAAGATTTTGAGAAAAAACAGTTTTTATTGGAAAGCCAGCACTTCTTATCAGAGCTAAGATGTGAAGATTTCAACATTCAGATATGATTAGAAAGCAAGCCCAATGTTTTCTATGGTTCAAGCTTTTCTGTAATGAGTGTTTTGTCCCCTACAATTAAAGCTCTTAGCACTTCAGAGAGAAATGGCCAGAATCCTGCTGTAATACTTGGCCTCAAAACATGGTATAGATTTATAATCATTAAAATAAAAATGAAAAAAAGCCCATCAAACTAACTAATACTATAAAGTAAAGCAAACACAAAAGATCCCTTTGAAATACTTTTTCAAAAGCAAAAGTAAAGATCTGGGTTCCTAGCCCATGGACATATTCAACAAGAAACAAAAGAACATTCGTGTATATAGCTCTACAGGCAAGTACAGCAAACAGCTTTACGTGACTGTTTGCTCAGGGTTTGTTTTCTTTTCAGCCTCACTTTTTCTCTTTTTGTATTCATTTTCAAAAAAAAGTATGGATTGTTACCATACATCTTGGCCTTGAAGCTGCCAGAGTAATTATTAGCAAAGCTACTTGACACATGAGAATTTGTGAACTCTTCTAATCTGAAAACAGAAACAGCACCATATGACTCGTCTGACCAGTCACAGCTAATCAACACAATGAGAAAAACAAATATCAGGCATTGCATAAATACAGAAAACTGTTCACAAGAAGCCTCAACATTAGTGTTGCATAATAAGCAACACTTATGATCAGCTCATAGATTGTTCAGTATTACAAAGAAGGAGCCTTAAGGTGATGACAAACAGAAATACTTTCTTTCTGTTTTCTTTGATTTTGAGCACATGTACCCTTAAAGGAAAATTACTTTCTTCATGAAGTCTTCTCCATTAGAAAAATAACAATTCCAAAAGAAGCTTTGTGCTAAACTTTTATTTAATATTGATTAAATCAAACATTCCATGCATTGAAGATCACCTTGCTGAATTCTTAAGTCTAGCCCTTACCTTGCTCACATTCTGTTTTTATGCACATAATTGTGTATTCACAATACATGTAAGTCAGGAAACAAGTTTTGGTATGATATAGAAGAGCCACAGCTTTGCCCAGTCAGTGCAGGGAGTTCACTTTTTGAAAAAGTGGTTTCTCCTAAGTACTCTAAAATCCCCACACCTCCTCGAGTCTTGCTCCTGGAGGCAGTGAAAGGTGTGGATAGAAAACCAAAGATAAGAATATCTGAGAAAGAGTGACAAGGTAAACAATGCTATTTTAATGAGTTGTGGATTTTCTTTTTTCTTTTCTTTGACTTGCTTTGACTTTCTGTAATGTCTTTCTGGATATTACTGTGCTATAATGATTGTTCTTAAAATGGCCTCGCTGAATATTTACTTCATGCTCGGCATCAGTTGAACCATTGGGAAAATGTCTAAGAAAATTGCACTCAGGCACATATTTTTCCACTAAAGGAAGTCTAAAGCTAACTCTTGTGAACCAGATATTCACTTCAGAACAAAACTGCCCTCTTCCCAAGTCCTTTTCCCTTTTGAATTGGGTGCATCGCCTGTGGCTTGGGAACTGAGGACCACATATGAAGTGAGGTAGATTACTCACCTGTATTAATCTAGGATCTGGGGAATAATTTACTGATGACTTACATTTTGAAAAGAACATGGGCAGATGTTTGGAAGGCCGGAGACAGCCTCCCTCTGCAGGCTTTGCAGCCTTAGAATTCACAGTTCAGTAAAGAAAGGTGCTTGTTATTTCTACCTTTCCTCAACGTCTGTGTGAAGTATTTTTACAGTGCTCCTGATTGTCTTCCAAGACAGGGGGAAAATACCATGACAAGAAGTCAAGTGTCTGTTACTTTTTACAAGCAAAAAAGAAGCATAATTGCTGATTCAGAGCTGTTTGCAGTCCAGGGAGCTGTCAGTACCACATTATCATTAAATATATTTAATATGACCTGTCAGTAACAGGATGCTGAATTTCCCCTTCAGCAGCACATCTCTCATATTCTACTTCTTTGTACTCTCAAATCCAGTTGGACAAGTTGCAATTTCCTGTTTTTTGGGAGAAGATTGCACCTTTTCAGGCGCTCATAACTCAGCCCTTGGAATGTCTCCAACAGATGAAGGAAGCTGACAACCAGCTCATGGGGACTGAAAAGTCAGTAGACAGGAACTAGTGTGAAAGAACTTGCCTGCCAGTACGTCTGTCCACCACCATCAGTCTGTGAGGACAGAAACCTAGAAGCTGAAGTTTTCAATGTGGAACTCACCTAAGTCTTTGGCATTTGCATTTAGGGCTGCTACAAATGTGACCATCTTGTTTAACTTTCCCTGTATATTTACTTGGAATTCAAAATCTAGATATCCCTGTATATGGGTTTCCTCATGTGCCTAGTTCAATAGAGAAACTCAGATGATGCCTAGCAATTCTAACACGACTAATTAAATACAGGTTCTTTGATCTGAAAGCAGAGTGTTCACTTCCCCACATTTTTGGTAAAACACTAATTAGGGCACTCCTCAATAGAAAGCTTTGGTCAGAGAAAAATAATGCCTCTGCTTGCTGTTTACAATAAGCCCCAAGCTACAGAGTGTTGACCATATGCAGCCAAAACCATAAAGGCCATGATGTCATCTGTAGAACCAGGAAGCCTTTGTAACTTTCAGTTGCACAAAAAGCTAAAGGTCTGCTGTTATAGTCACACTTGCATATCTGGGTCTACCAATTGATGTAATTAAAAAAAAAACCATAAATATGGGAAAATTGCTATGGTATGTGCCTTCTTTCTAAAATATCTTTTTGTGACTTATGTAAAATGTTTTAACTCTGACAATTTAAATCAATTTTAATCAATTTTTTTATTTGCTACAGCTCAAATGAGTTCTGTAAAGCAAAATATATCTTAAGCACATGTCTGTTAATGAAGTGTTATCAAAATCCCATTTTAAAGTAAGTAAAGAATTTAATTTTGAGATAATTATTCAAGGTTTCTTAAAAAAAGACATTTGTTTCTAGTGAATCAGTATATGAACAATAACCTATATTTTCAGAATTTTGCATGTTGATTTACTCTTCCTTTGTCAGAATTTGTTCAAGACAGTTTCACTTGTCTCTGGTGTTCACATAGAAAAAGATAAGGTTTATCATCACACTGACTGTAAAATTTATTCCCACTCGTGTTTTCACTCCTGTGATTTGAATGGTTTACCACAAGTAGCCTTGGTTTCAATTTGACAAACCATTTTGCTCATAGGATGTCTGGCAAAGCTATCTGAGTGAATTGAAATAACCTTATTCTCCCTATCTGACCTGATTCTACAGTCTTGAAGCAGTAAATAGCAGGAAAAGTGTGTTCAATATTAATATTGTGATCTCAATGACCTGGGGTAAACACAGTGAGGAGATCAGATGTACAAGGAGTTGCTGTTTTTGTATACCCATTGTCAGAGCAGAACAGGACTTCAGCAACTTTAAAGAAAGCATTCACAACGTCTTTGTGAATGCTTGGCATTCACAGCAAGCTTGATTCACAGAATATACTGTGCATTGAAAGACACCCATCTAAAGAATAATTAGTAGGCATTCCATCTTTGAAAAATATGAATGAATAAAGGGCACCATAATACATTTATTTGTAGTGTGTAACAAGTAGATCTAGGGATAATTTCTAATTGCTTGTTTACAAAAATTTAGTTTACTGAATACATTTTGAAATGGGCTATTAATGCCACGACACATGTGTCACCTATAAAAACTTGTTGAATGCAACCTTGTCCACTTATCTCCAGAAAAAAAGTAAAAAACAAATAGTGTTATAATTTATCTATTTAAATGCTAGCATAGAAAATATTTGCTGACTGTTCCTGCAATTAATTTAGTCCATTATTTAAGAGAACTTACCTGTGCACACTTGTTGTGCCTCTTGGGTGGAAGAGAGCAAGTGTTCCACTAGGAAAAAGAAGCTTCTGATGCCTACCAACCTCATCACTAATACACTGAAGCAGTATTTGTTTCTCCTTCAAGCACCAAGAAGTTTTGCACTTCATGATGAAAAAAATCATTATTATCACTGAAAGCAAACATGCATTTCTAAACTACACCTAAACCTACAAAAACACAAGGTATAGTTTTAAACATTAGGAAGCCTCTTCTCTGCACTACCATGCAGACAGTACTGTGAGCCAAAGACTGGGATCTCTAATAGCCAGATCAGCAAAAGTGTTTAAATCCTTGCAGGAGGGCCCAGGAACAAGTTCCCAGACATCACCAGGGAGTGTGTATTTAGGTTTCAGAAAAAAAGGCTTTGGGTCCATTTGGGCAAGAGCAAGAGGTGTTAGTCCCAGCTTAGTCAAAGGCATTTGATAAAGTAGGGTCTTGCCAAGAAATCAAGGGAGAAAGAAAATTCCCTTTTTCTCTCTATATCTTTTTCCTCTCTAATTTCCATTGCTTCTTTTTGTCTTTCTGCATGATTGGTGTGCTTGGCTTTTGTCATTCCCTCCATACTTCTCTTGTTCAGTCAACCACATTCCTAACCATCTAGATAGCACTGACATTTCTGTGGGCCTAATTACCACTGCCTGCAAGACAATGCTCAGAAAGCTTGTATCAGTCCTGGATGCTGCAATCTAATGAAGTCCAAACTGAAGCTTTCAGAAACACCTGCTTAGCTGCCATTATAAATGTAGATGTGTCCAGTTTGGTCAGCACCCTGCTGTGGTCCTTAACACCTCCCTACAGCTTAGTGGAGGTGCTGTGTTTTCCTACAGCCACGAATGTCTGGATATGTGGAGTTGGACATACAACTTCCTTTGAGGGTGCTGGTCTGAGCTCTCTTCCTCTATCAACTGTTTTACAGTCTTTTCAGCCCTGGGCAGTGGGCAGGATATTACCTTCTCGAAGAGCCAGAAGGGAGTTTCTATGCGTGGATCGTTCATAGGGTGTAGAAGCTGCCTACAATTTTTTTTTTCAGCTCTTGAACAAAGATTTTTGTGCTCTAATGTTCTATATATGGTAAAACTGGCTTACTAGATATAAACAAGTTGCTGTACTGTTATCTCTTGGCCTTTTTTTTTTCTCTTTAGGATAACTGTGTGCCTTTATCTTGATATTTTCGCTGAGTATATTTTAACTAATTTTGCTATGATGTAGGAGTTGTTAGTGCCAATTGCCCAATGCCTCTTTAACTTGATTTGTTGGTTTGAAGTGTAGAAAGCCTAGAGCAGAATTGATATGCTGCATGTATTAACATATAGAACACAACTCTATGGAAAAAGGTAATTCTCTAGTTAGGTTAGGTCTTAGCTGGGATATTACTATGCTGTGAAAAAGAACATCTTTCTACATTATTAGTTCTGAAAGCATTTTTTCTTTTCCATTCTGGAATGGAATAACAAAAATGGAAATCGTTATAGAATCATTCTCTGAAAATAGCTGAAGTAATAACATGGAGATGAATTCAAGTTCCATAGCAGGATAAACAAACAAAATCCCCAGGAAGCTAAACATGACAAACACTAGTAATGTTGCAGTACTTGTTATTACTATTAAAGCTTTCTCTATGTGTTATTACCTGAGCTATGTGATTCACTGTTTAATTAGGCACACACAGAGCAGCAGATTATATTGTGTCTCCCATGAAAACTTTGAAATTTCAAAATATTTTCCATTCTACATCAGGATAAAAGATACAACCTTTTGACAATTCTCATTTAGGAAACAGCATACCACCTCAGTGAGCACTCACACTGAGATGAAGGCACAAATCACTTTGCTTATTTAGGCTGACTTATCAGCTTTCAACTTAAAGACCCACAAAATTGCTCTAGACATCAGGCTCTGCAATATTCTTGAGTGGCAAGTCAGCAGACATGCTCTTTCTTTTCCACTGCCACCCCTAACTGGGACTTTCCCATTAAAATGTTTGTTTACATGTAAACGTGTATAAGCATTTAAATTTTGACTAGCTCTAAGAGCATATTTTCAAAAGGCTTCTTTAGGTTTTGTGATCTGTTTTTTAGCTAGGGCTGTGTGAGACAAAGTTTGCTTCAGGAGGGTTTTTTGCCAAGGACTGTTGTAGACGACATTCTTTTTGCAGCAATATTAAATGAAGTTTTTGTTGGTTTTGTTGTTATGGTTTTTGTTGCATTCATCTTTCTTACATAGCCATCCTGGCACTTTTAGCTCAGTTTCTTGTATAAAAACATTTAGATTAAATTAGCCACAAGCAGATATTATTTCTAAAGGTCTTGGTTTCACAGTACAAAAACATTTCCACCTTTGGATATAATGATAATAATGAGAGGTCAAGTCAATGAGGAAACTTCATCTTGAACTGCTGCTTTTAAATGGTTTGAGATTATTTATTTGGCGATTTTAAAATTAATTTTGTGGTGGTTTTGTCTATATTAAACTTTCAGATTAACTGCATAGTATTTTAGAAGATACCTCAATTATGTACACAGTAGAAATATGTGTATTTTTAAGAGCCACACCAAAAAAGCCGGCATGCAAAGGAAAGTAATCTGTAATTTACCTGTGTAAAACATAACACCTGTGGCAATCTTGCATTCTGCAGTTTCCATACAGAGGCAGTAAAGCAGATTTCTCTTGTATGTCTCACTTGTCACAAGATAAATTTGTATTTGTATTAATTTAAGACACTGGAAAACAGTCTTTCCCATGTATCTATTTCAGTTGTTTTGATTTGGTGCTGTTTTCCAAGAAAGGAAGAAACACTTAGGGAGAACTGGTGAAGAGGAAACCTGAGTAATCTACACAGAAAAGTCATATGTTCCTGTGTTTATGCAAACAAGCTCATAAAGTATCTGACAGTGAAAAGTCAGAGTAGTTTGCCACATTCAAACCTGTCTTCAACTTCTGCTGACATGGCTAAAATAGCAAATAAACAAATCCAAAATCATTCATCTGAAAATAAAAACTGCTTTATCATCTTTCAGGATGAGCTCTATGATTATCAATCATGAGAGATGAATAAAAAAAAAAGAGTAAAATACCTATGATATTAATGTCCGGTGGCTACAGGGCCTGTTTTCCCAGTGTTTTCCCACTGTTTTTTGCATTTCAAGCAGTTGCTTGCAAAGTCCAGCTTAATAATCAGGATAAAAGAGAGGTGCATATTTCTGAAAATATCAGTAGCAGTAAGGGCAAGAAAATAATAATAGTGATAATAATAATAATATATATATAATGATAATAATAGCAACAACAATAATAATAATCAGCCTGACCAAAAAAGCCCCACAAAACCCCATTAATAAAAGTATTCAAAACTGGTATGAGATTGATCACGTGGGTGAATTCAGAATGATTCTGTAGCATCAAGAGTACATCCATGCTAGAAATGTTCTAGAGCATGTTCCTGTTTTTCTCATCTACATTCCTTTTACCTCTAAATAGTTTTACCAACTTTAACAGTTGTACTGGGTCTGGCTGGGATGTCAGCCTTCTTCACAGCCTGTATGGTGCTGTGCTTTGCCTTTCAGGAATTCTATGACAGTGTTAACAACCCCAAGTTTTGGCTACTGCTGAACCATGTTTGCGCAGCATCTGGGTTTCCACTCTTCCAACACACAGCCAAAAGTGAGTAGGAATAGGAAGGAGAGTGGACAACATAGCAGACCCACACAGCAGACTCAAAGTGACCAAAAAGTATTCCATGCCATGTGATGCCACTCTCAGGAAGAAAAGCTCAGGGCAGGGAGTCGGAAAGAAAGATAATTGTGGTGATGGAGTTCATCTTCCCGAGCAAGCATTACATGTGCTGAGGCCCTGCTTGCCAGGAATTGGCTGGACATCTGTCTGCTGATGAGAAGTAGTGAACTATATTTTGCTTGGCTTATGACCACAGCTTTTGCTTTCCCTATTAAATTGTTATTATCTAGATACACGAGTCCTCTTGCTTTTGTTAATTTTTTGCCCTGCCTTGTGAGAGAGGGAGATGAGTAAGCAGCTGGGTGGGTGTTTGGCTGGGCTCAACCCACCACAACAGTATTTCCAACACTTTGTACAGACTCTGAGGGAGTAGAAATTTAGAGCAAACATTTAAATCACCCCCTGTTTTAGCTGCAAAACATGGGTATCCTTTAAGACCTATTTTGAGCTGAGAAAAATAAAAAGTATTTATCATCTCAAGTCACATTATTATGTAATTTTATCATATGAAAAGATGAGAGGCTGACATGAACATGTCTTTTTTAAAACACCTTTAATTAAAAATGTGGTTGGTTGTATGGGTCTTACCAAAATTATTTTTTGCATCTGATCCAAAACTGAGCCTGGCTTTATGATTATTGTGACTGTGGAATATCAAAGCTATCCTTAAATTTGGCAGTGTGCATACACAATTGCATCTGAATTAGGAGTAGGTGAGGGCAGGCTAACCTCCCACCTGGTTCACTGACACCCATGGGCTCAAGGGCAGAGTTGGCATCCTGCCCCAAAATTCTCATCAGCATAGTATGGCTGTTTCCGTACCTCAGGTAATTTGTTTAAAACTGATTTTGGAATATTTATGCATAGGCATTTTGTATTGAACACCAAGTATACCAGTGACAAAATGATTATGAATTAAAAAATAAGAGCAATATTTACTCAGAGTAGACATGCTCAAAGCGCGTCTCACCAGAACAAAATGATTCATTTAGATTCCAGAAAAGATAATGAAATTTCCCCTTTGTTCTACAAGGTAATGGCATATTGTCTGACTTAGTGTTAACAATATGTACACTCATAGTTAATCATTGACTACTGAGATGCAACAAAGAAAGTGGAAGCTGTCACATAAGCAAGACTGAATTTTGCTGTGTAATGATGCACAGTCAGAAGGCCCTTTTGTTGCAGCAGATGCAAAAAAGTTTGAACTTGAGCTCAATCAGAGCTCAGTGCCCTTGAGTCCTTTCATTATTAACCACTGGTTGTTTTTATCTTGCCAAATAAATCTTATTACTTACTGTCCATCCATGCTGTACCTGTTTTTTCTGTGTAAGAGAATTATACTGCCAGGAGTGGGGAATTAAAGACATGTAAATTTACCTTTTTGGGTGTAGATGTGGGTATTCATTTTCTCAGATTCCAAAACTCAGAGATTAATTTTGTCTCTTGAGCAAAAAGATATGATTCTCTCTTCATAAGCTGTTCATAAGAATTTTTGGCTTTGATAATCAAATCCATACTTAACCACCCTGACAGTTTGCCTGGAATTCCTCAGTCTGCCAAAAAAATGTCAAATAACATTGAGTGGTGAGGGCTCTGAGATCCATCAACTCATTCCTCTTCTGAACCTGAAGGCAATACTGAGAGAATTGACTCTTCATTTTGTATTGTTTGCTCTGTAATGGCATTTATGGTGCTCTGAAAATAGTAAGCCAGTTTTGCCTTCTGTAGATACAAAGGGACCCATAAGTCTGCTTTTATAGGTTTTTACTCTGATCCAGAACCTTGAGATCTTTTAGAAAGCACTGTTTTTTCTTTACCTTTCAACACAGGAATCTGGTGTTCATGTGAATGTTTATTTGAATTGTATTTTACCCGGCACAGTTACTGCTATTCATCCTGAGGTTCTTTTCATCTTTTGTGAACCAAATGGACATTTAGTACTAGTACCAAAGATAATATCAGATACACAGCTGACATGAATCACTCTATGGAGCTGCTCAATTACTTCTGTCAAAGTTAAGATCTTAAACTTGTTGGCAGCTTCCTTCTGCTCTATGTTAATATCTACATAAAATAACCTATTTCCTGCTGCTGTTTCATGAAGGATCATGTAACCAAACATAATCCCCTCTGAAGCAACTAATCACAAAAGCATCTTCACCATGGCATGGAGTCTTCCTTTGTTGGTGTCTAGATGTCAAAATGACACAGAGATTTTTTGACTGATGGGCTCTGCTGTATGATGAGGAAGAGTTTAGATAAGCCTATTAACCTGGATACATTTATCTAGGAGTATCTAGGATTTCTAGATACATTTATCTAGGAGTGGCAAGTTAACTTGCCCACAAGCTTCTGAAAGTAGAATGTAATCGAAGGAACCACTGCAAAAAGTGTTCGTTTTTGTGGGTAAATGGAAACTTGTGGTCAGTCTCTAATAGCTACTTTAAGGCAAAGTATATTCTTTTCCCCATAAAGAATTTAAGTCAATGTTATGTCACAGGAATGCCTATGTACAGCTTTGAATCCTTCTGATGCATAAACAGATATGTGCATAGAGTATGAGGGGAAAAGCAGAGTTCCAGCTTGTCCTGCAAATTCTCTCAGTCTGTACCTGGGGAAGAAAAAGGACCCCTCAAAGATACTCCTCCTCCCATCTGCTTCCTAATCAGGCAAACCAGCCATGAACACTTTATTTATAATTAGTTTTCGGTTAATAAGGTTTTGCTTCCTCCAAATTGTTCAGCGTATCCCTAGAAAAACCAAATAGACAAGCAGGTTTTTATTTTAATCCAGTGTTTGCTGTTAGTAACCAGGGCTTCACATCCTCCACATGCTCTATCTTTCCTTTAGTGACACTTGTAAGATTCGTATTTAAACATTTAAACAAGTTACAAGCACACTGTAGTGATAGCTCTTTATCTCAAAATAGTACCTTAGGACCTTCAACAGCTGGCAGTGAAGTTTAAAGATACATCTGAACTGGAAAAAACCATCAGAGATACTTGATAGTTGTAAGTAATTATGAATGTTACAACTCTAACATTTAGGGCATATTGGGCTGGATATGTGTCCTTCTTTCTTAGCTTCTGGAGAGCTTTGTATTGTTCTGACTGGAACATTTTCCTTCATAAGTAGCTATTTTAAATGTAGCTCCAGCTTTTTCATGCTGTTTCATTGACAGCAGGAGCTGCACCACAGAAATGCAGTCAAGGGGTCCACAGTGACTCATTCACAACACTGAGGAGATGAGCAGCTCATCACAAATATTGCCCCTCTTCTAAAGGACCTGCTTTTGTAGCAGAAGGCCACTGCTAGCAGAGTGAAAATATTTAATAGAAATAGATCATCTTCATACCACCTCCTACCCACAGTGACCCTAGCTGCTTTCTATTAGAGGTTTGATCTTCTTAAGGGGACTTTGAGGACACTAAGAAATACTGCTCCTACTGCTTTCACTTTCCAATGGTAATTTCAGCCATTTGGTATCACAGAGTTGAAAGAGACTGATCTTAGATCCAAGTACAATCTGCTTGGTGCTGTGGCTGATGAGATGACTGTACTTCATACTCTCTCCTTGCGTGTTTTAGCTGCACTGATGTTGACTGGAGTTCTGGCTTCTTGCATTGCCATATTCTTTAGTCCAGCTGGATGAACTAACTGTACCCAGGATCCTAGAATAGCTATTAATGTAAAAGGTTTCTTATCTACAGCCCAGCTGGATTCAAAACTGGGTGAACAAAATTATAAATCTACTCTTTATTAAGGACCGTGGACTTGCTCTGAGTGTGCATTGTTATTTTGTGGACAAAAATGCCCACAGGCTTTCAACAACAACAGATGGTCCTAAGGGCTCTAGCCACTTGAGGGTGTTTGCAACAGGTAATTGTATGTTGAATAAGACACAAGTATTTTCTGCTCTCCTTTAATTGCTCATGTCTCTGCTTTATCCACCTCCAAATCATTGCAGCAGGTCAAAAGAGGCACAAGTTCTCAGGGTTTTGTATGAAGAGTGCTTTGCTACTTGAATGTTTCTTTTCTTTTGCTTTGTCCTTTTTTTTTTTTCTTCATCAAGCCAGCTCGGGAGAGATTACCATTTCAGTCTTTTCTGCTCTGCCCTTGGGTGTGTTCTGAGCTCTCCTTTCCTCTTAATAGAGGGGAAACAGTTGAAGTGGGGAAGTGTTTATAAACAAGACATAAATAGAGGTTTTTCTCCCTCCATTTATGTCAGTGGCTATGACCTAGAAGATTCAAGTATGTTTCCTGGGAGTATGAAATAAGTCTATTAAATGAAAGTAAAATTTTTGATTCCTCAGACTGTGCATTTTGGGCTTAATTACATACATTTATTTGACATGTTTGTTATGTCTTCTCCTGTGTGAGCACTAGGAGTCTACATAATTCTTTCACAGTCTGTCACCTCTGTGTGATCTGGGTAAGTTCTGTCAGGAATGTTGACCTTAATGATGTCCTCATGCATCTCTGTCTGCCCAGGTCCATGGTGACCCTTTGCTTTCACATGAAGAGAAATAGAGTGATAAGGAAATCTATGACGTTTCCATCCTACTTAAAAATGTCCACAAATAATAAGAAGAATTTATTTATTCAATAAATAAATTATAAGCAATTTTTTTCCTAAGGTGGTGCAACACATACTGAGGCTACGAGACTGCATGGTGTGTTCCATGGCCATATTTTTTGAGCAGCATTGCTTTTGGATTCCTTTCTAATTATTAAGATGTCAGGAATAGCAAATCCAAAAGGTCTCTTTCTACAGTCATGGAAGCAATGCTTTCTCCCTCCCTTTCCTTCCCTACAGGATTACAATGAACTGATCATGGATCTATTAATATATTTGCATCTTGTTTGAATATGTTGAATACTTGTTTCACATTTACTGAGTAGTCCAGTCACTGTAAATTCAACTAAGTCAAAAACAAATGAACTAATACATCTATCTAGAAAACAAACATGTAAAAATGAACATTCCAATTCGAATACTTGAAAACTGGCTGAATATTCAGATGTTTAATTCAGCCCCTTTCTACCTGCTTGTGGTAGGCACCAGGAACATAGCACCTCCTGCTTTATGGACTCCTATCCAGCACCAAATATGCTTCTCTGCTTCAGACAAAATCATGTCTGAGCATCTTGCCAGTCCATTAATGCTCAATGCAACCTTCATTGGACTACAAAATGAGATTTCTGAACGCTCTCTGGAAATGATTTTACGAAAAATCTAGCCCAAAATGTCAAAACAGTTTGACAAAAAAATATCTTTATAGCTAGAGCTCTCAGAGGAAGCTTATATCTGAACATAAAACTTTACGTTTTCAACTAACTTCCTATAACAATAATATTAACAGGAAAAAAGTGTTTGCTGTATTCTTTCAATATTCAACATTTCTAGAATTTATGAAAAAACAAACTACCCTTGGGGTTGTCCAGTAGAATGAGTAGAGGCTATGGGGGCTGATTTAAATAGTGTGTTTGCACTACTTTAAAAATGTCTAAGGAAGCTTCAGAACAGCTTGCTCAGGTAGTGGAATCCATCTACTACAGGCTCAAAGAGAGAGGAGTTCAGATTCTTCCAGGAAATGGCTTGGCACAGTGTGCCTGCACTGCAGTTCCAGTGTTCCCGGTCCCCAGAGAGCTCCCTAGGGAGGGATGCCACACAGCATGACCCTGTGGCTCCATAGCAGGGCTATGTGGCTGTGGATGAGTGCAGGAGGCACTGCACTACCTCCTCCAGCACAGCTTTGGCAGGGCTGAAGCCTCAGATATCACACTCACATACAGCTCTGCTGCTTCAGGACCCAAACCAATATTTGTGTGAAGAGTATCTGAGACATCCAGTCCTACCGGAGCAGAACTTGCTCCATTTGTGACACAGCCAAGGCACAGCCAAGCTGACCAGGTACATCCCTTGTGTGGGTGCTCTTGGAGACAAGTCAAGGCTCACAAGCTACATTTAACTGTATACTGTCAGTCAGCCCAGATGTTACCTGGGGACTGGATGTAGCATTTTGTTCCCCTGATTTTCTCTTACTTTTCCCATTAGGTTTTAATTTTAAATTAGTGAAAGAAAAAATTTCAGACGGTAGGGGTAAAGCAGTGCCTCCTATTTATAGCCTGTGCTTGGAGGTCACTCTTCACCTCTTGAAGAAGTCAGCCTTTCCCTGTGTCCTTCTAGAGCTCAGGTGTACCTAATGACAGACAATTGCATCTGGAGGGGAGGTCCCTGGCTGGCCATTGAGGCATTCACCACACAGGCTACACTGGGGAAGTTGTCCATAGAAAATCTTTGAGGAAAGAATTTTCAGAGACACCAGAAGTATGTCAAGTATGTGTAGTTGTGTATTGAGAAGAAACTGTGCCTTATTAAGGTAATCTTATATCATTAACACTTTTTCTATGGTAATTGCTGTGCATATTAGGAAAAAATTGTTTTCACCATGTCCTGCTTTCCTTTTCTGTTTTTCTTTTACTTTCCCTCCTCCCTCACCGCTCTTTTTTTTTTTTTTTTTAGTGCACTAAAATAGCTAAAATAGCTCATACATTGTTTTGGAACTTGTAGTACTTCTGTTATGCGGCAACTTGCCTTTAAAAAGGGAAGCTTGACTGGCCCAGCCTTCGAGGAGCTGGAAAATAAGGACTTCTGCAGTGCAGCATAAAAAAGAGATCCAGACTCAGCCTCGTAAAGAAAAACATCTAAACATTTATGCGATTACCAGGAACAGTGTATTCTCCTGCACCCATGTGCTTCTGGACCCATTCCAAGATATTAATAGCAGTAGTGGCAGGGCTGTACATTATATTGTTATTTCCTCCTTGGAGAGAACAGAATGTTAGGCTGTGAGAATATGACATGGAAACTATGTGAGTTGGCTGCCCTCTTCTACTTTATTTACTCCTTAGATCTTTCTGACTTTCAGGCTTTTGCAGTCACTTGAAAAGGGATTCGCTTTTTGCCCAGGAAGAAGATTACTGGAACTGCTACTCTGGATCAGATGATGGCTATCAACCCTGGTTTCTGTCTCTATCTGTTGGAAACAGAACAGACCTCAGTTGTCAATAAGGTGTCAGACAAAGGCAAGATCTTAAATTTACTTCCCTCTTGAGTTACAGCAGTGATCACTACATGTCAATAGGTAAAATATCTATCTATACGCTTCATTATTTGCACAGAAATAAACATTACACCTTCTGATAAATGTCCTTTCATTTTATCATCTGTCTCACTGAACTATTCAATGACATTTTGTCTTCCATGAGGTTGATCTAGGACTCAGCTAAGAGTGGGCCAAATACTGCAAAGAGACAGGCTTTAGAAGCAAGGCAGAAAGCAGTAATTTAATTTTTATTACTGTTAGAGCAAGGGCTGTCCTCTTCCTGAAAATCTGCCATTCTGTCACTAAATGGGAACCCACATGTCTCTTGAATTGCCTTAATCTGGATGGAGTCTAGCTTCATTTTCCAAAATTAGGTTTTTAAATTTGTGGTTTTCCTAACACCCCAGTGACGAGGTAATGCTCCTGCAAGTTGCGGCTTCCTCTTTTCTACACCTTCTTAGCTTTCCCATGTTTTCCTGCCCTTTGCACCATGCTGGCTCTGGCACCAAAACAATCATCTGCATGGTGTCTTGAAAAGGCAGATCAGGGAATTGATCCAGTTTGAAACTAGTTGTTAAGAGAGCTCAAGCCTGTTTTCTGCTGCTTTTCACCACTCAGCCATACCAGTTTGCACTGCTTGGGTGCACAGGGTGGAAGTGAGGAGGGTGAGGGAAGGGAGGAAGATAGACAGAACTGCATCTACCTGCAGCACTACTGCTTTATTCTGTTTAAAGTATTTTTGTAAGTTTGGGCTTGGACGTTGTCAAAATTGCATTTATTGGCAGAACTTTTTTTTTCTGGAGAAGACAGATTTTTACCAGTTAATGCCCCTAGTCCCTCCAGGTTTAGGAAAAAAAAAATACATGTATCTCAAGACAGAGAAGCTTAGGATATGTATGCTCTCTGTGAATGTCAGCCAGTGTAAGTTTAGAGGATGTGTTAAAGCTAAAGTAAAATTACTTCAAACTAGAGGCCATGAGGAAGGCTTAAAGGACATTGACAAATTGTAGATGTATGGTAACAGCTGATAAATTTATTTCTACCCCAAACTAAAGGATTGCTTCTCTTGTTCTCCAGATTACAAGAGGAATCTGCAGATTAAGACAATAGTACCTGTTAAATGTTGAAATAACACTCCATTTCAGGGGATATGCATTCAGTAATCCACATAGTACCTTTCAGTTTTCCAGGCAATGTTATCTGTTACAAGATGGTGACACTTTGAAGGGCAGATGCTGTCTCACCATAAATTAGCAAAGGGGCGGCAAGAAAGATGCAAACGTTTGATTTTCATTTCTCTCTGATGTAGATAGGGAGCAATCAGCAGCTCCCATTCTCTGAAGACTTTGTGGCTTGTTCACCATGGGACACATGGTGCAAGTCTTCCCACACCATTTAACAGAAGTTGTTTCCCATGGACAGATTTGCTATGGATAGAATCAAATTGTGTAGCCCACTGGCAGAACATGTAAGGCACCAGATTTCATGCAGTTGTGTTTACACAGCTTACTGGAGGCGGTGTTTGTCATAACCTAACCCCTCACCCCCTGACCTGTCATCACCATTCTAGATTTAGAAGCCTAGAAAAAATTCCCTATATTGGTCTAACTGGCTCTAAAATACTTCTATATTTTGATTTAGAAACTGAAGATGCTCATTTTTTGTTTCTTGCAGAAAGTACTATGAATGCAAAACTTCTGTTTTCTGAAAGCAATCAATTTTTTCTTATTAATATTTCATTTTATCTTGGTGTGAAATCACCTTGAGAGTTCTGTTCACTATTTGTGTGATAAAACGGTACTTCTGTGTTCCCTTTAAGATTGCTCTGTTAGAAGCACATTACTTTTCTGCTTGAATGAAAAAATGCTTGAAGACAATTGGATCCAAACTCTCCAATGCCGTTTCTCAAGGAATCTTGCTTCAGGTTTCTTTGCAAAAGCTGGTCCAAGACCAGAAATTGAGTTCTGCACTGCTGCTGAAGCAATTCAGATGCCTGGTACTACAGGGCAGTTTTGAAAATAGCAACTGATGTGTGGGTTTGGCACCGTATGAGGTCTGTCTCAGAGTGTCAGGGACTGTAGAGCTGATGTGCAGGTCCTTGCCAAGGCAACAGAAAAAGGACTCCTGGACTCTGATGCGTTCCAAAACTTGCTGGTGAAGGTGCCCATTGAGAAGATCAACCTCCAAAAGCCAGACTTTCTTTGAAGATATTAAAGGAACTTAATTTCCTCATAAATCAAAGGAGGTCATCAAGAAGATTTGTGAAATGATGATACAAGATTTAGTCTTGTTCATGGCATTGTGCAATAAGGCTTATTGCCCTTTTTACTTTCTGCCACTCTTCAGTGTCTGACAGCAAGGAAAATAAGGTGGCATATGTGCAGGACTGTAAAGCCACTTAATGAACTGTATGTATTTTCAGTTTGTTTTTTTGGAGGCTCTTTATTTTAAGTGAAGTAATGTACTCAAAATACATTTTTAATACCTAATTTCTAATTTAATATCTAATATCTAATTTAGTATCTAATATCTGTCTACCTTCCAAGATTTTGCTGTGGTACCTTCCAGCAAATAAAGACAAAGTGTCACCCTTGCACAGTGACCTCATCAGAAAGTTACTTTTGGAATAGCAGCTGCAGCAAGTGTTAATCTAGAGAATTGTCAAGGAAATAAGGGGGACTAACTCACTTTCCTGGAGTGTCATTTAGGATTATATTAAATATTCTAATAATGTGCAGACCCCAGCATTCAGAAGCTGTCACAGGAGTATCAGAGGAATCAGGGTTTGCATAACAACAGGAGGGGATATCCTTGCTATGTTTCCTCTTGTTCTCCTGTTCCCAGTCATCCCTGTGACTGGAATGTAAATTCTAAACCACTGAACACGGCAGCAAGCCAACCCGCAGAAGGCTGCTGGCAGGTGGGCAGCAAGTGGTCAAGACAGCAGGAGAACACCAACATGCTTTGCCTTAACACTCAGTGTGGCTCTTTAGGTATTTCAGAGCATGCACAATCTGTACAGGAGACCATGGCTCAGATGTCCAGACACATGAAGAATGAGCATTCAATCCTGTATCTGCACATCACTCTGCTTTCCTGAAGACTCTGGTTTTGAGGACTTAAAGATCCATTTAGTCAAGAGAAACCTCAACTTACAAGGTGTTTCTTCTTTTTGCATGCAAACAGAATGTTCATTGAAGACTCTTCTGTGATGGTTTTGTGGCCAAAGTGACCTTCATCTGTACAGTTCATGCATATGAATTCACCACATAACCTTGTTTGACCTTAGATGGTCCTTTTGAGGGATACTGCCCAGTTACCAGTCTGGTGCTCTGCAGAATTAATTCTGTTTATAAAGTAAGATAAAATATTGTGTCTGTGATTACTATTTTTTTTAATTAAAAATAATTTAGAAGCAGCTAAATGGGAAGAAGCCAAAAAAACATATGAAGAAAATAATATCCAAAAAGCCTGGGACATGCTAGAAAACCAGCAATCAAAGAGGAACAATAACAAAAAAATCAATAGGAAGAAAAAGGACAAATACTGAATCCAATTAACTTTGAATTGATTATAGAGAGAAAAACAAAACCAAATTTTAATCCTCTCTCTAATATTTGATCCTGAGAACAGTGCACTTATTTCAAACATTCCCATAATCAGTTTCCTTTATACTGTGCTTTTTCCCCTGAGAATGCGCATTACACCACATTTGACATTTATGTCAGAACAAAATAAAAATAAAAACCAGAAGCTGGTATAATCAGTTTCAGTTTTGAGAACTAAAATAACAAAAGCACAATCAAAGAACTGAAAGGATAATTAGTAACAATGAATACAAAAATGACAGCTTAAAGCTTCTTTCAGATTTAGCAATATATCAGAGCAGGGCTAAGGAAGCAGAGACAATGATAAAAATGTTTCTTCTCAACAGAGTGGGGGACAAATTCAGACCACAGCTAAGGGCCTAAACAATATTTCAGTTAAAATTCTTGAGGCTAGAGCCTAACACTGAGTATAAAGAGGCATTTTTATTTATTCACCTACATTTCCAGGTGATCAAATTGCTCTGACTGCTGTAAAAATTTTACATCAAGAAAAAGGTCCATATACAAACCTGGATCAGACAAGTGGGTAAAAAAGTAAAAAATAAGGCTGTATCCAGACCTTTTAGGACTTTAAATTTCATAAGCAAGATAATTAAAAGCAACTAATGACAGACAGTTGGCTAGCATGATGAAAACATCTGTTCTACCTTTGACTTCTTATGTTACTAGTCTTGAAGATTCATTGACTTTCTAGGCCAAATGACAATGATGTCACTATTAAAAGTAAATATCAGAAAATGGGTAAATTTAGGATGTGCAGTAGCTCATCCTAAATCTCAATGATATTTAGCAGAGAGAGCTCTGAGAGTGTTGTTCTTTTGTTTCTTATCAGTTGTGAAGTATTTATTCACATATTATTTCTATTTACTTACTGGGCTGAGGTTAATCTCTTCTCACATCTAAAAGCTGAAAGTTGAGTATAATCTAAGCTTGTTGTCCAATTTGATTCAGTTGTGAACAGAAAACATTACATGCCTAAGGCGCGTATCCAAGAAGGTGAAATAAGTTGTGCTTTAAATGTGCTTGCTTCTCAGCCAGTGTAAAAAGCTTGAAGGGTTCATCTCCCTGTTAGACAGTTAAACTTTAAGAGGAATCACAGCTTGACATCCAAATCTACAAAGGCATCTGTTGGTGTAAGCAGTATTGCATTGAGAGATCTGACTTCAAAATGCTACAGTTCATAAACTCAGTACCTTTGGACACTGTGATAAAACTTGCAAATCCATGAGCATTTCTTGCAAGACACATTCCTGAAATATCTCCTCTCTCAGGTTTATTTATTTTTTTCTCCATCCTCTCACTCAAATAAGGCTTCACCATGATAATATATGTATATAAAGGCAAAAATAAGCAATGAACCTGTGTAGTCATGAGGGAAAGCATGAGGAAATCACCTTCATTATCAAAAAAAGAATTATTTTGGGCACCAGAAAGACATTCTTACTTGTTAGAAGGGTGGAGCTATAGAAAAGGAAACTGGAGTTGTAGCAGTGTATAACATACTAGTTGTGTGTAACAGCAGGTCCTGCTCTACTCTGCACTGGTGTGGCCTTACTCTGAATATTGTGTGCAGTTTTGGGCTGAGGTCACTTGGTTTGTTCAGCCTGCAGGAGGCAGAGGGGAGACCTCATTGTGGTCTTCAATATCCTCATGAGGAAAGTGGACGACAGGTACCAATCTCTTCCCTCTCATGACCAGTGAAAAGACTTGAGGAAATGGCATGAAGTGGAGTTAGGGGAGGTTTTGGTTGGATTTCAGCAAAAGGTGTTTCACCTAGAGGGTGGTTCGGCACTGAAACAAGTTCCCTGGGGAAATGGTCACAGAACCAAGCCTGACAGAGTTCAAGAAGTGCTTGGAAAATGCTTTCAGGCACATGGTGTTATACCTGGTATTGTCCTGTGAAGGGCCAGGAGTTGACTTGGATGATCTTTGTAGGTGCCTTCCAATTAGGCATATTCTATGATTCTGTGATTCCATGATTCTATGACCTGTCAGTGAAGACCTGCAGAGAGTAGATCTTATTGGCCCTGACTCAGTACATGAAAGGATGATTTAGCTTGCTGACTTCCAACATCCTATTTCTTGCAGTATTGTGAAAGGTCTTTGCATTTCTGAGCTTACATAGGACACATATGACAAGGTCCAGCCATATTTTATAAATCTCTGTCAGTGCTGCAGAATAGAGACTGTCTTATTTCCATCTGCCAAGACTTGAGCAGGGCTGTGCATGAACTGAGGTGTTACTCAATGTATTTGGAAAACTTTAAACTGAAATATTGAAATGGAATTTTGCAAAATTTGAACAGCTGAGCAGGATCACAGCTTTAGCCTTGGGTGTCTGTGTGTTCTGTGCAAGTCCCAGTTTTGGTAAGTCCCTTTGGCTCTGCTGAAGCTGTGGGATGTGAAAGTGCCTGCCAGCTTCTGCATCCCTGAAACTGAATCTAGTCACATACCATCTGCCTTTCTTCCTCAGGCTGTGGTCTTCAGCCAAAGCATATTAAGACATACAAGAAGACAGTGACAGCAAGTTTCAACAAATCCCCAAAATGAATGGGGGGTTCAGGACTGGGTGAAGTGGGGTACCATCAAGGACATGCAGCATAGAATAAGAGATCCCTCAGGCCATATGAATAGAGACATTATATTCATTGCTCCTGTGCAAGCCAGCAGTGGATATTGAAAGAGGGATATTCTGCCCTTTGGTATAGGCATGATCGCTCTGACTCTTGCACAGGCAGCTGCCCAAAATTAAACATGCAAGTAAGTAAAGCTCCTGAGGAGAAGAAATGTTTTCTAATCAATTTCCATTAGATAGAAAGATGTTATGGATAAGTAGGTGGTAAGCTTTTCTGCCAGTGAATTAATACATCTATGTCATGACCATCAATTGTTGTCAGAAATGTGTGCGTGGTCTGGAAGACTTTTTGCAAACTGACAGTGACTGGTCAGGCTGACAACAGGTGTATCTATTTGAATCTATTTTGACCTTTGGTTCATGGCATATGGTCATGTCATGTCACATTACCTCATCATATCACAAAAGCTAAATGTCATACAGTGTCACATCTTAAGCTAAGGCAGCTCATCAGCCCCACTGGTGTCACGTTATGTACAGTATAACAAAAGCACAGTAGATACAACATCCTGTATATTATTTTAGCAGTTATCAGTCACATAAGAAGTTGAAAGCAATATTAATGTAAATGGAAAGATACAGCATAATTTCTTTGGAAACTTCTTGGGGCTTATTTGCTGTTATTCCCATAAATCATTTTGCTGTGTGTTAACAAATGTTTTGAACAATTCTTCTCAATACTCAGAACCACACGCCCTTGGAAATCTGCTGCTTAGGACTCCCTGAATTATTACCACGTTTAAGGTGAAAGTTGCACCAGAGGGCAACTGGCTAATAAACCTGTCCTTGTGGGATTGCCCTTCTTATCATGCTCCTACTTTTGTCAGCCTCTGACTCAAAGCCTAGTAACCTAATCAAGCTTGTGTTTAAGGCTTATGTCATCTGAGTAGGAAACAGAAGCAGTCCTTTGTAACTTAGGGCACCAGTCACATGCTTCCAGAAATGACTGACTGTGGAGCTTGACTGCCAGGACATAGTTTGTTTAAATGAATGGCTGACAAAAAACTGAGTGATACACAGGTTTGGATAAATTATCATCAGCCTATGGGAAGCTCATAGACTTATGAGCTTATAAATTTATAAACCTGTGGGAAAGAAGTCAGGCAAAGGACACCTTCATGTTACATACTGGTTAAGTAATCTCTCCAGGTCTACACGGCCCACGAAATGCTAGTGTTATCACGTAAGGCTGCATGTGGTCAAACCAATGAAAGTTTAATCCTCTAAGGACAGGTAGTTGCATGCAGCTGCAAAATGACACCTGGTGGCCTTTTGGGAGAGTGACTGTCATGCTTTCTCAAGACAAGGGCACAGGAGTGAGCAGGTGCACTTGCTTTCAGAAGACCTTTGCTTCTGGGGACTGAAAAGTTGTGAAGATCTGGACATAGCAAGTTTCAAAGTAAATGCTTGTGACTGTTCATCTAACTACTCACACCTAGCTACCTGTGAGTACAGGAAAATGCCCATATAATGACCATGATTTTGTCAGGCTGCACGACACAGCTTCATTTCTTTCTCTCCTTCTCCTCCCACTCCATACTGGGCATGTAAGGAAGGAGGGAAGGAACATGCATGATTTTGCCCTTCCTGCCAGGCTGTGTGCTAGGATATTCCCTTTTCTTGGTCCTTCTATGCTCATGCCTTGCCAACTGTCTCACACAGAGAATCATAGACTCATCAAGGCTGGGAAAGACCTCCAAGACCATTGAGTCCAGCCTTTGACCAAACACAGCCTTACCAACTAAGTGCCACGTGCCGATGTTTCCTGCACACTCCCAGGGAAGGTGGCTCTACCACCTCCCTGGGCAGCCTGTTGCTAGGTCTGACCACCCTGTGATGGGGTGATAGGGGCTTTGGAAACAGGAAATGAGAGATGGGATTCAACAAGGGAATGAGGATTTATGAGGTAGTAACCTTAAGGACCAGCTCCCTTACATATCAGATCCTTCTGTGGGAAATGCTGAGCATCTGTAGGCTCCTCAGTAGCCCAAGAAACAAAAACAATTTGTCAGTTTCCAAAGACTCCTTGGAGATACTCAATTTCTTTCAAGGCTACAGTTCCCCCATCACTCCCTCCTTTTGCTTTCCTGTTCCTCCTTCAGTTGAAATGTCTGATACTTACAACTAAATCATTAACTGAATCAAGCATTTTAATAGGCTAAGTAATTATAACCCATGGTCATAATAAATGATGTGGAGAGGGGGAGTTTCAATTATGAAGTATTTTCCCACCCCTGTGTTGCATATGACCTTCAATGTATAGGCCATATTTCTCACTCATTCTGCCACCCTGAGGGAACTGCTTCCCTTTATATATATATATTTAAAAAATTGTTAATGGTGCAGTTGTAATCACGTGGCTGCATTTGAACTAATCTCATTCCAGACTTTCCCTGGAGGGTTTAATTATTCTGGTTTGCACAGAATTACATCCAGTTTTAATTCTGTGTTTCTGACTGCAGCTGCTGGTTCATTTGAGCATCCATTCTCCAAACCAAGTGCACAAAGAAGCGTGATGCAACAATCAAACAAACAGCTTAATGAACAACTGTAAGCAAAACCTGTCAAACAACAGCTATATGAAACTTCCTACAGAATAGCAGATCATAATTCTGAGCTATCCCTTCAGTGTGGGAAAAAAATATGGCGTCAGTTATTTTCATTATGCAAATTAATTAAGCATTTTCCTTTTTGTCACAGGTATTTAAAAAAATCAAAAACTGAAAAGAAGTTCCTTCCCTGATATCCTCCCATTAAAAGTCTGGGTCAACGACTGACATCTGCTACCTTTCTATGAATCTAGAGATGATACCTGGATTCCAGCAGAGCAGTTCAGGATTTATACCAACTTCAATGAGAGATAATTTGGCCTTCTAAATATGTAATTGTTCTTAGCCAAAAAAAAAAAAAGTATCTATTAATCCCTCAGAGCAGTCAGTGATTGTGGCACTTTAACAGTAACAGCCAGCATGATGGAGTGTTTTCAGTGCTTACTGACAGATGGTCATTGTGCTACAAAAAAGCCGCCAATAAATAATGATCATATCCACATGAGAGGTGGAAAATAGTTCTCTATTGTCAATCCTTTTTTGCTATACATAATGAAGCAGAAATGTTTCTTCAATTCCATTTTATTCTGATACTGAAAGTCAAAAACTTCAATTTGAATGAAAAGTGATAAGAATTTGAAAGCAGAAATGTTTCATGTTGTTTTTATTTGTTTGCTTACCCATTTCTTTGCATCTAATAAACCTTTTGGTTAATGTTATTCAATCCTTATTTCATAGTATACATTTCCCTTCAGGTGCCAGTGAAGCTTCTTATAAAAAAATCACATGTAAGCTCAAAGTGAAGATATTTTTTCATACTCTCAAGATGATGGGCTTGAAACTTACTCCTCATAACATGATGAGCATGAGTGCACCATACTCTGTATGGCTGGGAAAGAGGTTTCATTCTAATCACAATGCTTCAGAACATAATGTGTACTAACAGTTTATGTCAATCACAGAGCTGTGAATTTACTACTGTTACTAATGATGTTACAGAAGTTATGACTCTTACACTGTAAAAGAATCTGAAGCATCAAGTGTGTTCATGCTGAGACTGGGGCTCCTTGAGCTTAAGAACCTCAAACATATTACTATATGTCTTGTTGTACACTAGGAACAGCACAGTATGACTATTTCTGACTGGGTAGGAGGTGAGAGTCAAATGAGGGGAACAAATTGTCTTGCATCAAATTGTTGATGAACAAAAGGAGTATTTTTCACAAGCACCGAGACTGACATACTGAACAATGCAGACTTCAATTTTTGAGAATAAATTGTTGATCAGTAGTTATCCTGATTTGCACTGCAAAAAGTCTCAATGATCCAACTGAGCTGAAGTAGAATGATTAAGCACAACTAGAAAAAATATTGCACAGCTATTTGTTTACATGTTACCTGTTCAGGAGTTCTAAAAGTAGTTAAACTGTTTTTTGTTTTTTTGTCTTGAAAAGAGCAGGTAAAGCTAAACATATGGAATTAACATATCTATGAAGCAAGAAGGATTCCTGTTAGCTCTCAGAACCAAGCTATCCTTCAGCAGTAATTTTTCAGCCACATCTTGTACAATCTACAGCAAAAACACTCATGACTTCCACATCTTTATCTGTGCGAGACCTGATTGCTCACCTCTTCACGTTTGCACTTGACTACATGTTTGAGGTTTTAAATAGGATTATTTTACTGACTCTTACTTTATAATCAGGGGAAAAAGTAAAACTTCCAAAACCACAAGCATCTCGCCTACAAAAATTTTCAGGGCACACTTTGCATAAAGTTCACTACTATGGCAGTCAATGATCAGATTGAAATCAGAAACTTCTATGTGTCTAAATGACCCCTTCTGAGGGCAAGTGCTCTTGGGTCATAACCTGTGGGTTTTATGTCTCTCTATGTGTTTACATGTGTTTAAATTAGGAATTGTCTGAATTAGGTTCTGCAATTAGCTGTGCTTTTATTAGAAGCCATAATGAGTTCTCAGAGCTAGCCACTTGACCCCGACAAGGTGTGGGAAAGATTTTCTGTGGTGGCTCCCACTTGTTTCTGATAATGAAGTAGCCTCTTCAAGACCAACTCATCTCAGTAAATGTGAGAGACATTCTCATATCTATTAAGTAACGATTTATAATTGAGAAGAACATTTATGAAAGCAGCAGCGTGTCTTTTGTCTTCTATATATAGGACAACATTTAATGCTTAAACTAAGTGAGCACTTTTGCAACAACTTGTTGGCAGTTTGAAATCCTGTAGGGAAATGAGTTCATGGCTTCATCACCTGCTAGAGAGCTGTCACAGCTCACCCATAGCTAGCATTCTCATTAACCTTGAAAGCTGAATGATTATAGAGATTTCCCTTATCATATTGGAAAGGTGGTATGTTAGAATCACACAATGGTTTGGTGTGGAAGATCATCTAATTTCAACCCCCCTGTCATGAGTAGGGACACCTTCCACTAGACAAGGGAGCACAAATACTCTATCTAACCTGGCCTTGAATACTTCCAGGGATGGGGCATCCACAATATCTCTGGGAAAACTGTTCCAGTGTCTCAACAACCCTCACGGTAGATATTTTCCTAATATCTAATATAAACCTGCCCTCTATCAGTTTAAAGCCATTACTCCTTGTCCTGTCACTACAGCCTTTATAAAAGTCCTTCTTCAGCTCTCTCATAGCCCCCTTTAGGTACTGGAAGATGCTATAAGGTCACCCTTCTCCAGGCTGAACAACCCCAATTGTCTCAGCCTGTTCACATAGGAGAGGAGCTCCAGCCATCTGACCATCTTCCTCTGGACTCACTCCAGCAGGTCCGTGTCCTTCCTGTGCTGGGGTCCCCGGAGCTGGATGCAGCACCGCAGGTGGAGACACAAGAGCAGAGTAGAGGGGCAGGAGCACTGCCATCGATCTGCTGCCCACACTGCTCTGGACGCAGCCCAGAACAGGGTTGGCTTTCTGGGCTTTGAGTGCACATTGCCGGGTCATATTGAATTTCTTGTCAACCAACATCCCCAAGTCCTTCTCCTCAGGGCTGCTCTCAATCTTATCTTCATGTGCTTTCATGTCAAGGCTGCAACAAAGCAAAATGGATCTTGTAACAGCAGTATCTGGATAAAAAGATGACTCCTGGCTCTTGGCAGTTTCAAGATCTTTTTTCTTAGGTCTTTTCCAGCCTAAAGAATTCTATGACTCTAAGATTCTTTGTCATATTTTAAGTCATTGTTTGTAAGTTAAATGTATGAAAAAATGTATGAAAAAACCAGCAACAAAGAGAGAGATAAAATCACTTGCTTCCTAATTTTCAGCTGTCATGATCTTGTGAAACTACTTTCCTGTTCAGTGGTACCTTTGATGTGTTCTCTGATTGTACCCAAACCGAGCTAAATCTTGCTTTATCTTCTTACAGAACTCTCACCCACCTATTATTTCCATGTATGAAAAGCAGAGGGAGACATAGGAAATATTATTTCTCCAAATAAAAGGATTTGGAGCTATCATGGACTGTACAGGAAAAGGAAAACATTTCTAACATGTGAATACATATACTGGAATAGAATTTGCAGAGCTTTTGTGGAGTTTGAATTGCAAATCCCAGCGTTCCTATAAGGGCTTTATTTGTAGTAACACCTAAGGAGAACATGTTAAGTTTAAAGACAGCAAAAGACACATGCACACACACATTCACAAAGTCTATCTCCATGCAATACCACACTTATGACAATACAATTTGTTTCATGCCAAGTGCTGTGTGCCATAGATCGCTGTCTCAGCACAGTACTCACAAACTCCAACAGGACTTCACTCAGTTCCTAGACATGGTCTTCCAAAACTGATTTTTTCTCTCTCTAGAGAGCTTTGAGTCTTGAAGCCCTGTCATGTCTCAAACTGTGGGCATGCTTTTCTCCACTGAGGGCTAAATGAACATCTCTTACATTCCCACACTGTGGGAGACCTTTGGCAATTTTTCATTATAATTTTGAATTCTGGCCCTGCATTCTTATAAGCTTATTTGAGTTTGGTGCCATCCTTAGTTTTATATAAGTTCTTCTTCTATTCAAATAACAAATATTTGGGGTCTCAGATGACTCTTAAAGAGATCTAATGTGGAATCTCTGCTTCCTGCCAGTTTGCCAATGATTACTTTCTTGGAACTTACAGCTATCTCTTTATCTACTTTATTGTGAACCAAGGTTGCTGTCTATGAGAGCAGCCTACAATCTAACTAATGAGAAATTATTCAGGTAGGTGGACTTCACATTTGGTCGCAAATTAGCTGGACCACCAGGTTCAAAGTGTATTACAACACCATAAAGTCCAGCTGTCAGCCACATAGTAGCTTTCCTTCAGGGTTAACACTGAGGAAAATAGTATCTTTATTAATGAGCTGTACAATCAATACATTTGTGCATAATACACAGCAAATGCTGTGTATGCAGCAAGATGAAGAGGAGTCAATGCTTCAGTTAATCTCTGGAAGACAGGGCTCATGTGTCAGTGGATGCTGGCAGCCTGAAGGAATGGGCTGGCAGAACATTAACATTGCTCAAAAACAAATTAAAATTTTGGATCCCCAGTGGAAAACCCCTATGTAACAGAACAGGTTGGAGGCTGATTGGACAGGAAGCAGCTTTACCCATGGGGGCAAGAAGTTTCAATAGCCTGCCTTGGCAATAAAGGAATCCAACCTTATCACCCTCTCCAAGTCCCTGAAAGGAAGTTGTAGCGAGGTGTGGGCTGGTCTCTTCTCACAAGTAACAAGTTGTGCTAGGATGAGAGGAAATGGCCTCAAGTTGTGCCAGGAAGGTTTAGACTGGAGGTATTAAAAGACTTGTAGATGTGACATTTAGGGACATGGTTTAATGATGGACTTGGCAGTGTTTCATTTACTGTCAGACTCGATGTCAGAGGTCTTTTCCAACCTAAACAAATCTATGATTCTCCTTTTCTCCTCTGAGTACAGTGCCTCTTTCATGATGAGAAATTTGGAGTCAGATGGGGTCAGGAATTGGAAGCCCAGAACAGCCAATATGGAAATCCATTTTAGTCCTGCTTACCTCTCCAGAAATAAGGCACCTTAAAGGCAGGTCTTGTGTAATTTTCTTATAGGAACTGAATCCTCACTGGCCTTTTATTCATATGCAGGGATTACATAAAATACAGATAAATACATTCCTTTTTTTTGTTTGTTTTTTGGTTTGGTTTGGTTTGGTTTTTTTTTTAATTGGAAGATCTTATTTGAATATTTGGTAGGACTCTTGTACACACACAGAAATAAGTAAATCATCTGTGGGCCACAAAAATCAGCTGGGGTCAAATCCTGAACTTAACTGAAGATCTTTGTAAAATCATGGACTTAAACTAGACCCACATTCCCCAGCTACAGATCAACCTCTCTGTTGAACAAATAAACCTGCCACAGAGTGTTATATCTTGTCCAGAAAAGTAAGCACACTTACACAAGATATTTGATAGGAATCATCCATCATTGTGCCTTTGATCAACTAAATAGAATGTCTTTTCCACCTCAGAGAAGCTGAGGTCTGGGTGTTTGTCTCCACCAGGAGACAAATGATGCACTCTTTCCAGGCTGCATGATGTCTGACTTTGGTAACTACTCATGCCTGGTTGAGAACTCAGGGATTACACAGGACAGAAGCTTAAGACAGAAGAAGCCTTTAAACTTTGAGAGCTACTTTTGAGACATTTTCTTGATCTTAGATGATATAGCATCTACCATGTTACTTATGATAATTCTAAAGCTCAAGGAGCCCCAGTCTCAGCATGAACAGAGAAGACATGTTTCAAATGCACTAATTTCCATATTGTCTTTTTTTACTTTTGCCCTTTTCTGCTAAATTCATATTACAGAGATGGCAGCTATGTTAGTAAAAGCTAGATGTGAACAAATACTTTCAATAATCATGTTACTAAAGTATAAATTTAGATGACTAGAGAAGTAATTTCTATTCAAGATATTTTTAACTGCATTGACTGATTGTGACTAGATTCATTAGGCAAGAATTTAGACCAAATCTATATTCAGGCTACTGGTTAGAACCATGAGGAGGGTCATGATATCTGGAAAATTCCAAAGCATTTACCCAAACTTACCTGTCCACCGAAGAATGTTTTCCTACCTTAGTCTTGTCAAATTAGGCAACTCCTTGCCTATCTGATTTGTAAGGCTCTGACCGCTCTTTTAAGGAGGTTCTGCACTAAAATCAGCTAGAGACGGTTTTAATTCAAACAAACCACATGGAGTGGTCTTCCCAAAAGGATACATAATCAGGTCCCTTCGTTTTTGAAATAGTTTCCTGACCACCAAGTTGTACTATGTTGTAAGACAGAGGAGCTATATCTGCGTAAAAATTAATTTAATAGCTGTGGCTATTTCATTGCCACAACTTTCTAGCCTAGTGGTTTGGTCACATTTGGACAGTGAGAAAGTTGCATTCCAATACTCATTTTTGGAAACATGTAAGTAATTTATATTAAGCTTTAATTAGAAAGAGTCTGCAACACATTTCTCCCCTTTCTCTGAGAGTATATGACAGATTCAGCACTTTTGTTTCTGTACCCTAATGAGTATCAGGAGACAGGTGACTACATATCCAGGTAGACTGAGAAGGGGCTAGAGCCCAAATAAAACACAGTGAGGGCACAAGCATTAGCTAATAACTATCACATGAACATTGCTATGACAGCAATATACTCGTGCTTGTCAAATTTTCCCTGTTGATACTTCAAAAGTCATTAGCAATTCTCCTGCATTTCACAACAAATATCCATTAGTGTGTTTTTTTCAGAGAAGAGTGGATTTATGAAAATGTATGTTTGTGAAGAGTTGAAATTATGTGTAAATTCAGATTGCATCCAAGACATAATTTCAGCTAGAAAAGTGAAAAACATGTTGAAATACTGAAATATTTTATTTCAGTATTTTAAAGGATTTTTTTTTCAAAATATAATAATAAATGTTATGCTGTAATTTCATTTTACAACATTTTGTTTTTTATCATAAAAGTCTTTGAAAATTAGGCTAAGTTGACAGGAAAGGAAATAGGAAAGAGGGGACTTAATTCACATATACGAGAACCAAACCAAGCTAATTAAGGTTGAAATAAATATGTCTAACTAATTCAATAAGAGGTTGTTTTGTTTACTGCAATAAATCAAAATACTCAAAAAGTCAAATCATGACGTGACCAAACTTTTGCCTATGACACTTCACAGCAAAATGCATGATTTAACCAGATCCAGCATACATTCATGGGTTTGTGACAAGGCCAAACCACGGTGGGGAGAACAGACAGTCTTTGCTAATGATCTAATTCTCACAGCCACAGTATAAGCCAGCACTGGGATTTATTTATTTCTTCTCAAAAGGAAAGTCCTGAGTATACAGAGAACAGCAGAACTGGAAGAAAAGCATTTTCTTCTATTTTGTTCAGCTATTGTCAAATAGTTATGCTCAGGTGGTGTTTTCTTTTTAAAAATTATATATTTAAAACACAAAGTCATGAAATGTTTAACACCATTCTGGAAAACTGATTTGTACAGAGTTTAGTTACATTTATCATTTAACAAGTGAATGGCAAAACTTACTTAAAGTTCCTCCGAGCATTTCAGATATTAGCAGGCTTTATAGAGATAAGAATAACAGGATTACTAGGGATGCTAATACTATACAGCAGAATTAAAAGCTACAACTAATATGGCTATTACTATCACTTTAGAACTATACTACAATCTATTATGCTTTCTTAGCAAGTTAATGAAATTCTTTGTCCCACACACAAAGGATCTGCAGTATAATAAAGTTATTAATGAAAGTAATTAAACCTGTTAGAATAAAAAAGGATCACTGGCAAAAAAAAAAAGGTAAATTCACTTACTCAACAATCATACTATTGTTTTGTAAACAATAAAATTTTTAAAAGGCTTATCACTTCATGCTGTACACAGATCTTTTGAAAAATATCGGTGCATGTATTTCTTCGAACATCTAAATCAGTTTTTAAAAAGAAAGTTTTGCTTAAAAACTGCAACAGGAATGTAACTTCCACAACTAAAAAACACCAAGTGCTATTTCAGGAGTAACAAATAAGGTATACAAGCTTTAAAAAATTTCTCCTGCCAATAGACGTTGTTTTTCTTTTATTGTGGCTTAATATGGTTTCATAATTTCCTTGGCTTTAAGACCAATGACTTTTTAAAGCGTAAAATGTATCTGATTCCTCTTACCTTAAGCTGAAGGACGGATTGATTTGTTAGGCATTTCGGTTTTTTCACATATTAAAAATTAAGCAATAAGGCACAATGTGGAGGAGTGATTATCTGATGATAATCCCAGCATCCTGAAATTGCTTTATTGCAAATATAAATATATTTTAGATTTTTCACTGGATATTAAGGGCATTAGCATGCCCATAGAGTTTAATCTTCCCCTTCAGAATATTAAATTCATAAGGCTTTTTTTATTTCTAAGCTCTTTTTTAATGTGCAAGACAGGACTTCATATACTCAAGAAATACTGTAATTGGCTGGTGCATACTCCACTGGGGAGATTAATTTACAAGCACTGTACAGTTCTGCTAAAACTACTTCTCAACCTTTCAAAATGTCAATAGTATATATTCCCAGTCCTGTAAACACATTTTGATACACAATATAAACTTTAATGGTAGTTTTAAGACACCTCTGGGGGTATGGTTATTTAAGCAATAAGACACAGTGGGGTGTGAATTATGGTATAATAATTCCCTACCAACTGCATTGTTAGGCTCAAGGCCAAAGGCCAAGAGACCAATGAACACACTAGGTGTGAATTATGACTTCATAAGTCACACTCTACAGTGTCTTACTGCCTTTAGAGAAATATTTAAAACATGTTTTAGAGCAAGTACTTTATTCCTATAGTACTGTACTTTAATGGAATATTATGAAAAATCTTTCCAAGTAAAAAGTTAGCCATTATGTAACCTGGAATTAAAAAAAAAATTGAAACAAATCAAAAGAATGTATTCTAAGTTTGTCATATTGCACTGTGGTGACATGTTTTAAAGAAGAGCCCCAGAAAATATATGTCTTACCCAAGTTTGCAAAAAATAGCACAAAGGCCTTCTGCACAGGGGATTATAATCTGTTTTGCTCATTGTCTGTAGAATCAGATTGCCAGAATCAGGGATGTACAGCTTCTCCCATGTAACTGCATTGCTGAAACTGCGAGAAAATCTACACACCTTTTTTTCCACGCTTGTCCATACTGCTGTAATAGGGCACAATGTGGACTTTGAACAAGTAGCAAAAAAGTTCCTTAAGACCTCATTTGAACTCCTGCAGTTGAGTTCCTGAACTCCTGAGGCTGCTCACAGTTCTAACACAACTTTTAGTAAGGATTGCAAGTAGGGTAATGTATATTTATACTGTTTCCTGTTTTAAACTCCATTTGACAAATGCCTTTTCTCCCCTCTGGGTACTCCCGCATTCCAAGTGCAGCAATGACAACAGTGTCATCTGGAGATACACAAGCTCACCTTACAAATAGCTTAGTGACTGGGAGCAAGCTCACTGCAGCAGCAGGGATTTTGGCATGATCTAAACTGGCTTCTCAGTCAGTTTTTACAGCTTGTCTTAAACTTCCAGGCTGCTGTGGATTGATTGCTACCATTGGCTGAGCCAGCTCAAGAGCATTAGGGTTAGCAATATGATAGAGTTTATGGGAGGGCTGCTTGCCAGGCCCCTTTGGGGAGCGATAAGCCTCAGGGCATTCTGCATGTCTCAGTGCACGGAGGTGCTCAGCACTGCTAGGCTGGCTGGGTAGAGGCTGTTGTGGCTATGGATAGGGATGCTGTGCCATGTAGGGATAACAACCTGCATCCTGGAAGCAAAATTGCTGCAAGGTCAGGTTAATTAGCTCTTCTGCATCCAGTTCTGGAGCTGTTGCATTTTGCACTCACAGAGGGATCTCTGTGTGTCCCTGGTTATCTGAGCAAAAACCAGAAACCTCAGTTCTTCCAGGCACAGCCTCATTCTGACATAATTGTGTAGCAGGTGAGAGTTGTTTTCTGCATAACCTCACTCACAGGGGTTACCTGCCCCTCCTGGATAAAGTCATTGTCTATGGCCGTTTACATCAGTCAAAGGTAAGATTTGGAATCTAGAGTTCCTAATTCTCCATGAAATAGAAATGGATAATCTTACACAGAGGACTTCTGTGAAGCTAACAGTGGTAACAAGGTAAAATTGTATACATGTATATGAAAAGAACAAACTTGTCCACTCAAAATGTCTGTTTTAATCTCCAGCAAGAGAAGGTTCTTAATTCTGCCTACAGCTTGGTGATACTCATGGGAACAATTTGAGTTCTGCTGCTTCCCTGTATAAACAATCAAACAAGCATGTGGTTGCTTTTTGCTATTCAGCCTGATTGAAACTTCTGTCAAACATGATGGAAAAACCTAAACCTCTATGGATTTTTTCCTTTTCCAACAACTTCCAACCAAGAGTGAGCTCGCCTAGCTCACCTAGCTTAGATTTGAAAAGATTTGTTTTATATCCACTTGCAAAACTTGAACCACTTTTTTGTGGATCTCAATAGGAATGGGACAAACAATAAAGAAAAGCGTTCCACACTGGCTCTCCATACGCCAAGAACTTAAAATAAATAGCCCAGGAAAGTACCTTTAAATCTATATGAATTACACCTTTTAGTGGCAAAACAGTATTTCAGAGACTGCTGGGCAATAACTAACAGGTTTCCAGCAGCATGTTTTTCATAAATTAACATTACTGCTCAGAACTCATCTACACTAACTAGAATGCTGCAATTTCTGAAACCATTTCATTACATGAAATTTGAGGTATAAATGCATCACTGTGCTACCATAATATGGACATAATACTTTGATATACTCATCTCTGCAAAGCCTTCTGGCCTGTAACAGTAAATCACAGACCTATTTTCATACCTCATTACCATTATGTATCTTTCCACTGACACCTGACCTTATGCATAATCAGTTATGAATTTCAAACCACACTTGTAATCTAAATGAATGCCTCATTATTTTACATAACCCAGAATGAAATAAGATTTGAGATGTAATTTCAAATTCACAGTTCACACATTCAGAAATGCAGGTCCATCTAAAAGAAGTAATGGTCTCTAATTCATGACTGTGAACAGCACCAAATCACTCCTGCACATAGGAGCTTTGCAAGAATTTCAGGATTGGATTTTAGAAAGGATATTGCCAGTTCTGAAAAAAATAACACAGTGTTAAAACTGTTTGGTATGTTGTTAAAGATAATCTATAAAAGAAAAATGCAAGTACTGAATTTATTACCTGTATTTTGAAGAAAGAACGACAGCACCAATTGCATGAAGTTATAAAACACCAGAAATAAACATGTAAATAATCTCCAACACAGACATCTACAAAGAAATATATATATATGTATACATGTAAGATAATAAACCCATTCATTAAGGAACAAGAAACATATTTTTGTACTGTATAAAACAGCTGTACAGTGTGCACACAGACTTTCCTGATCTCTCCAAAATGTCTGTCAGTCACTTCTCCCCATCATCGTTTGCTTAACATATTTTCTTCATTGTCCGTGGGAGAACTCTAAGTGACTGTTTTGTACTTCTAAACCAAGTACTTATAGTGCAGTTTGTCTCCATATGTATATAAACATGCATACATATATATACTTGCTGGTGCACACATATATGTATACATGTATATATATATGAAAAGAACAAACACACACATGTACACACACACACATGACAGATCTAAACAACTCCTCCATCCTGTGCTATTGAATTAGTGCTTGTAAAAAATCCCTGCACATTTTGTGAAGGGAAGAAAACTTGCTGATTGTGCAGATTGAAGTCATTAGATGGTTCCATTCCTAACAGTCTGCAAACACACATCTGAGTCATATGGTGGTATCCCATATGCCTGAAGAGAGTCTGTTGCAGGAGGTATCTTCTACCTTCTTCAGCAGCGTTGGCTTCTTACAAGGGGGTGGAGGTGGGGCTGAGATTCTTTGCTCAGTATTGTGCAATATTTGCTGCCAGTCTTCTCTCTCTTCACACAGCTTTCTTCTCCAATCTAGAAGCTCTTGTAGAGCCACACTCTCATTTTCGGAAAGTCTAAGCTGATGAATTACCTGTGAGAAGAAAATAATAACAGTAACAATAATAATAAAGATGGATAAAGAAAACAGATCAAGTAAGCCTGTTAATAATTTGAAGCAAACTTGTCCTTCAAAAAGGTTTTAAACTTTTTACACTGAAAATAAAGAACATTAGTGATTTAGAGTTGCCTTATTGCAATCTCATGGCTGAAAGTCAGAAAGTCTGAAGTCACAATGTCTGAAGCTGGAGAAAGCAACTGCCAAAAATGAAACAAACAGAAAAAACTCTCATGTCATCAAAGACAACAATTCTCTAAAACACACAAAGCAGACTGCCTACATCTGCTGAAGGAGTAGCAAGTTTTTTCCTCTAAATGTAAATACCCAAATAGCCATAACCAAGAAACCATAACCTTTGTTGCATATTAGAATCAGTAAAGCTACTTGTCAGAGACAGGTGTTACCAGTCCCTGTCTTCCTCCAGAGTATACATGAACAACTTTAACAGTAGTTTCAGTTGTCTTGAATCTATTTATAAATTCATTCTGAAGTAGTCATTGTTCTGTACGAGATTCATAATCCACATAGAAGAAACCATTCCCTTCCATTTAACTCTTCTATTGCAGTGATTATTTATTTTGTTCAAGTCAGTTTGATGCCCTCATGGCAGCTCAAGTCCATGAAGCAATGAAGTCCATCTCACCATCCTTTAAGGCATCCTTTAAGGCATCCTGCTGTGCAGTACAGCAGCCTGGCTAGAAAGTATTGAGATCTACTGGCTTGGGAGCATTCTGTAGCAGGAGAGGTTTAACAAGAAAATATGAAACAAGCCCATCCACACATCTAATAGTCCACAACCCTTATCCTGTTACCTTCTTTCTTAAGAACCCCACAGGAGAACCTGTAAGAGGCACCTATGGCATGACTAAAATGCCCACATTTCACCTCACACAATGGCCTCACATTAAAGCTGCATTTCTACTTGTCATAATGAGGGATGGCTGCATGTTAGTTATGAAAAAGGAAATGATGTGCAGTGCTCATGGGATACCCCACACATGATTAGTTCCAGTTGCAAGGAAAGCTGAATGACACGAAGGGCATTTTTGTCACTGACAGACAATGGGGCTCCTGGGGCAGAAGAATTATCTGTGGGCTCTTCCCTCATGGAATAGCAAGTGGCTGGGTACAGAGGCTAACCAGGCTTTACATTGCTATTTCAAATGTGTCCTGTGCAAGTCAGACCTTTCATGTGCACATGGTGTCAGAGAAGGAATGAGCCCTTACATGGATGTGCCTGGATATGTACAGGGAATTGGCTTAATTTCTGGTTGGTTGATACTTCAAAGAGAAATGCATTAACCTATAATACGTCTTAATAACAGGTATAATAAAAAACAGTTTAAAGTTCTGAATTTTTTTTTAAAAGAAGAAAAAATGAAAATGTTTGAAAGAATTAAAGTGTATCTCGATTTCATATCACTATAAAATTAAAAACCTCTTTGCTTTTATATTTACACAAAATGCAACAGGGCATCTCAGCAACTCAGATAAAAATGAAATGTTTCACATATATTGCTAGAGGGACATCAGAGACAAAATATACTACCTTTTTTTCAGTGGTTTATAGAAGATTAGAAGACAAAAGTATTCAGTTGGAAACAACTTATCAAGAAAGAGAGGTCAAGTGGCTTTATCCTATAGAACAGCTGAGTAGTTTGTGAGTCACCACAGCTTACCCAGCCCTGGCTATTTTCTGTAGTTTTTTGTGGGTTTAGATTATGAGCATAATCCATTTTAGAACACACATAGATTAGAATACAGTCTTTCCAACTTGGACACCTTATTTGTCCCTAAATTTTAGACATTTCATGAATCTGCACTAGGCATGCTTCTTAGAGAGGTGCTGGAACACACAAGAACCAAGTTTTGTTAGACTGTCATTGCAAGAGTTTCACATGAAAGAGTTTCAGAGATAATTAATCAAAGGCATGCCTGAACACTGGAGGATAAATATAGTTATAAAAAAATAGATATTTTGAAACTGTGTAATTGGGTGTGCTCTGGTGACAAAAGTTTGATAGCATGACTAATCAAGTCTGGAAGAATTTTCAGATTGAGAGATGGACAGAGTATTTGAAAAGAGACAGTGCTAGTGCCATTCCAGGGAACATAAAGGCACATAGGTGCAGGTAAGAAATAAATACATTTTGCCTGGGCATGGAACTGACAAATGCATCCTGTTTATAGCTTATAGGCATTGAAGAAACTTTATTATACTGGCCCTGCTTATGCAAGCTGTAAATTAATATTCGGTTATCAGTTAGAGCTCATTTTCCAGTGCACAGTGGAAAAAAGTTGGTCCAGTTCAGAAATAAGTGTACATATTTTATCTCATTTTCTAAAACAAGGATGGAAAAATATCTCACATTTATTCACTGTGAAACTGATCTGGTAAATAAACTGGAAAACAGCCTAGATGAAGGACATGAGATGAAACTGCAGTCAAAATGAAATGGGGGAAAATGCATAAGAAGTGGCAGAGCTCTTAATGAACCAATTAATTTAATTAGATCTATTTGAATAACATGATATCTTTTCTCTTCTCCATTTCTGATTAGACTTGTGACGAGTTAAATATCTATTATACATATTCATTATAGAAAAGGTTGGCTGAATAATTTTACATTAAGCACGACATAAAACAGTAAGCTATGTTTCTTCATTATTATTCTATATCCTGAGCAGTTATTTTGTGAAGGGTGAATGATGTGTGTAGGAATTAATTACTTCAAGACTATGGATCTTTTTAATGGACACCAAACAAACAACTTCCACCACCTGTATCAGCAACAACAACTGCAGACCAGGATTTTCGTACTCAAGTCAATGGTCAGTCAGACATGGTAAACACGGCATTTGGGCTAGACCCACAAAACATACAGTATTTGAATACTGGCATTTAACAGTTCTGCCATTGGGTGGAAACACCATCCCTGTGTTTAGTATCCAGAGTTCTTTATGAGCAAAGAAGAAAAGCTGAAGTGTCAAAGTCACACACAAAAGAAGAACTTGTGGAGTTACCACAGCTATTAACTGGAAACTGCAATGGATTGAAGGATTTAAACCAGATCCATATTCTCCACTGCAAAATATGGCAAGATGGACAAAATAAATTTGTAACAAGCAGCCCAGGGAGGAGCTTTCAGGATTCATTCTTTCCACTTCACAGCCCAAACTCTCAGGCTGTAAAAGCAAATTCTCTCCTCCTGGCATCAGGGATTTTGGTTGGTGACAGAACACCAATGACTCAGTTCCATCACAAGATGTATGGAAGGACTTTCATCATTCTCCAGAAGTTAGAGCATATTGAAAAATTAAAAGATGTAGATTCAGCTTCTCTGTGTCGGTCCTAGCTGAGATGAAAATAATTTTCTTCTTTGCATTGGGAGGTAGAAAAGAGCTGGTAACACTGCAGTGTTTTGGCTACTGCTGAGCAGCGCTGGCACAGCCTCAGTGCTGTCTCTCCAACATTCCCACCTGACCAGTAGTCTGGGGGTGGGCAACATTTTGGCAACATTTTGGCATCCATACTAGGCCAGCCTACTCAAAATGACCAAAGGGATATTCCATACTATATGAGATCTGCACACCTAAAAGAAAAAGGAGGGGGAAGGGGGAGCATTAATTATTTACAGTTTGCCTTCGAGAACAACCTCCACATATGCTGAAGCCCTGCTTCTCAGGAAGTGGCCAGACATTGCTTGCTGATCAGAAGTAGAGATTAAAATCTTTTTGTTTTCTTTTCTTTTTCCTTTGCTGCTTGCACATGCACAACCTTCACCTTTGCTTTAGTAAACTGCCTATATCTTGACCCATGAATTTTTTTCCATCTTGTTTTTACTCTCTGTCTGTTGCAGGGCGGAGTGATAGAGCAGCTTGGTGGGCACTTGGTGTTCAGCCAGGGTCAAGCCACCACAGTTCTTTCAGGTTAAGGAAGAGACCAAGTTCCCATATGCTGAGAGGACACTGCAACTACAAGGGGTGGACTCTGAGCACAGAGCAGGAGGACTCTGACTCCTGTGCTTTGTGCTGTCAGATTAGTGTGCTAAAGTAAATCCTTCAGAGGTGGTTTTAAATCCTCCCTTGTGGTTTTAATGCACAAAAAAGCCACTGGAGACAGAGCACTTTGGTTACATGCTGGCAGTCATGAAAGTCTTAGAGCATAATTTTGCCTATACACATTTGAGTATTGCATAGTCATTGGAGAATGAGGCTCTGAACTGCTTTTTGGATTTAGGCTTGTAAATTCTGCCTAGATTTCACTTTACAGCCTAAAGAAGACATACTGGATTTCAACTTTGTCTTAGAATCAAGATGAGTTGCTATAAGGTAAGTCCATAAATTATTTTAATTACAGTCTATTTCATATGCAAGTTAAAAATTCAGCAAGTTTTCAATTATAGAAAGTAAAAGGTTTCATATTTTAAATAATTTGTGACAAACATTATGTGAGATAAAGTGATTAACTGGCATATTTAAAATTAACTTTGAGTTATTTAGAGCTTTAGCTCTAGAATCTCAAGAAATTCATTCTGCATTAAAAGATCAAACACTATAACTTTATAGAGGATGTTTTGTAACATTCAAAAGCAAAGAACTTACATTCTCTGTTTGTGTGTCAAATGCAAGTCTTAATCATCAGCCTATGACTAAAGGGCTCATTACACAGTCTGACAAAGAGAGATTTATTATTGGTAGATTCTTTTCAGTATTTCACCTCAGTTTGCTCCCTCACTGATGAAATGTAGGGTTTACCTTTTAAAAAATATGAGTATACTATTCCAGTATTTTTTTCATTTGTAAGTGCATTGTTTTTACTAATATTCACCAGAAATGAAGTATTTAATTACAAATTATAATTACATATTATTTAAAACATAAAAATAATGTTCTTTGCAAAAAATTACAGTTCTGGTTTTAATTGCTTCTTTATGTTTCAGTAAGATTCCTGCTTATAGACATATAAGCACAACAGAAAATCACAGAACAATTTAAGGACCTGCAAAGCATATAAACCTGTGCTCCTGAGACATTTGCATTTTGTGGCTAGTTCATATTTTTTACTTGGAGAAATAATGTCAGCTGTTTTATTCAATAGATTTATCAATGTTGGTGCTTTAAAGTAATTGTCAGTAAATGCTCACAGTTAATTATTATATCGTTAATTTTTCTCTTCCATTAGTGCAACTGAGGTCCCATCATGGAATCCATGGGAAGACTGAGTTCAGAAGAGCAATGATTTTACCTTTCTAAACTTTTATCAGGATCTAAAGTGAATTATGCAATAAATGTATAATGTTGATGATAAATTGTCATAATTATTTTAGAAATGAAACTGCCTTGACAAAACCCCTGTTCAAAATCTCTTTCAGTTTGTAGGCTGCCTAAATATGAAAGCCAAATAAATTTCAGCCATTAGGTGACTCACAATTAACTTTATTACAGCCCTCAACAGCAGTTCACAGACCCCAGTGGATCTTCTATGGATCCTCAGTTTTAAAGACAATAACAATAAGGATGTTCTCACCTCTTGCTTCAAAATTGGACACCATTTCATTCAGTAATTCAGAAGATAATTCTTACTGCATGCAATTATTAGCAAGAGCAACATATTTTGATTCAACTTGTATGTAACTCTCACAAAAATGCTTCTAACTCATTTTAATGGCTTTATTTAATTTTTTTATAATCTGACAAACCCTGGCCTTTTCCCAAGCATGCATGTCACAACTTTATTTCCAAACTACAGAACAGGAACACTGCAATCTCTCCAAAAATCCTAACCCTTCAGGTACCAACAGATATGTTTGGGGTTTTCTTTTATGTTAAAAAAAGAGCAGAAAACAGGAAAGAATTGCTTTTTCACCAACTACTGAAACAAGGAAAATTAAAAATCTGTTAGTCTACATGTTATTTACCAATATAATATTCATTTAAATATATAAGAGAAAAGCACACAGTAAGACAAGTGTGTGTTAAGAAGCCGAGGTAAGCATTCAACATAAATCAAATCAATTTGTGTTTGATTGGGAAACCTACATTGGCCATGAATGACCCCAGCACGGAGCAGAGAGCAGCTATGATAAATGAGCTTACATGCTTCAAAATTACACTTAAAATCCTCAAATAGAAACATAACACTGGTATTCAAACTGATTCATGTGGTTGTCATGTGAATGCTGGGACAGGCTTTTTTTTTGCAATAGCAGACCCACTGAATGTAATAACTTGATATGTGATATACAAAAATAAAGTGATTTTAGGTAATTGTTCTTTTAAACTGCTGATGATTTTTCTTAGTGTTGGAGCAACTTTACAATATCCAAAAAATAAAGCTCCGAATGGATGTCAAATGGGTTCATTGGAAAGGAGAAAATGGCAAAGAAGACAGGTGCTCTGTCTGGTGCAAATCTAGAATTTCTCTGGAGGAGGTATGCCAGCAAAACATTAGTGAGATCTGTAACTGAAAATGCAATGCATTTGCTTTTAGAAGTATCTAAACAGGAAAATACTTTTTTCTCTCTCAGTTAAAATTTCTAATTAAATCAAAAGAATAAACTTCTTTTAGATGAATTGTTACTATATAGATGACATACCAAAGGAAGTAATAACTTGGCTGACCTATAAAAATTTAGAATAATCTTAAAAGTAACTTTGTACTTAAAATAAAATTTAAAAGGAACAACATTTACTAACAAAAATGCATTGCCACATGATTCAGGCAGAAATGTTTTCTCTTCTGAAGAAATTTATGGCTATCTCTTGGATACTTTTTTCAAGGGACAGATTCAATTTTCTTCCAAACATCAGCTGTGGAATGATGCTGGAAGCGGGATCTTGTGTCAGAGATCATGCACAGGTGTCTTTGATTGTCCAGTCCAGCCCTCTGCTATCACATGGCACTTGGAAAGTTCTCAAACATCATCCTAAAAAATTAATTCCACTGTTTGCCTTAGTTTCACTTTCTGATAGGATTTTCCAGAAGAATTAATGAAAGAAAAATGTACTAAGGATAATTATCTACCAAATGAACTCTGTCTCCAGAAGCCCTTCCTCACAGACCAATGAAAACTGAGAGATCACACTTGCAAAAGGGACATCTTGTATCTCTGACTTTAATCTGGGTAGCAGAGATTCTTGTTTTTATTAGAAAGAGAATCTTGGGCTACACACACCTACACTGTGCCTCAGGCAGGATATTTTATATTCATCATCTAACTGCAATTCTATTTCAGGTGGAAGTTGTCTGATTTTCTGCCATACTGTTGTGGTTTCCCGTAGGGTTTTTTTGTTTGTTTTGGTTTGGTTTTTGTTTGTCGTTGTTGTTTTATTTGTTTGTTTATTCGGTTTTTGGGTTTTTTTTCATTTTATTTCAGGAGGAGGGAGGTGGTTGTTTGGTTTGGGGTGATTTTTTTATTATTATTATTTTTTGAAATAATATATTTTAGTCACAAAACAGGACCTGTCTTCCATAATTTTGTATCTTTTAGTGAAGTAGTTATATCAATATTATTAAAATATATCAATAGTTATAGCACAGTATTTCCAATGAATTAGGTTAGCCATCTTCCATGCAGACTGGAAGTATCTCAGCAATCAAATAAAGACAATATATCTCTGTGAAAAAAAATCAGCACACAAATCTTGAGTACAACTGTAATTTGCAATCTGGTAGAAAATATTAGTACAAAGTAGTCAATGTTCAATAATATATGACAGTACACATCAGGCACACTGATTACCTGAGCTGAGAGTAGAGTTGGACAAGTCTATACATTCAAAACAAGAGGGTACGTTATTTATTTGGATCACGTGGCTTTAAATTTTTTAAATTTTTTTTGGCTGAGTGTTTTTCAGCTCTAGATTTCTGATGTCAACTAAAAGGTGACACATTCCCAGAGTGACTAAAACATCAACCATCAACAATTACTGAATTTGTTTTTTTTTTTCCTAAGGCAATATTTATCTCCAGATAAACAGATTATGCAATGCTCTCTAAAACCTTCAAGATATCTTCCTAATTTGCCTCTGATCCTTGAGAAAAATAATATGTTCAGACAGAAACTGTGTCTTTCTCAAGATGAGTTTTGAAAACAAATCATTTATCACAGAGGTTTTTGGAACAGCTCACCTAACAATGCTAATACTGCTTTGCACCTAATCTAACAACAAATATCTGACAAACTAAGTCATGTTGCTACTTAATTGATCTCTGACTTTTTATGACATTAATGGAGATATTTTATTTGGCTAGATAGAGACTATGTTTGCCACAATGCTTTCAAAGCAATTACAAGAACAATCAACTTATATTTGCTGTAGTTGGGTATCATCCTTTGTTGTATAAAAACACTGCACTTGTTCAAGCAATGTAAGAAGAAAACATCATTTAATTTACAGTCTGTTAGCAATCTAAATCTCTGCTATCTGCATGCAGCAGTGTGTGACAGCAAGAGAATGAAGGGCAGAAGAACCAATTTATTCCCTCTCCCAGCTGGCACTTCTAAGTGCAAAGTGCAGTCACTCTCCACAAGTGCTGCCAGTGGGGTGGTGGACCACACTCCCGTGGAGCTCAAATTGGAAACAGCCTTTTAGGGTGAGCCACTGGCCACTGTGGCAGCCCAAGAGGGATAATTACACCCTTCAGCCAAACACCAGAGCTTAGGGAGGGCATGGGGATACTCAGGAGGTTTTGTTCCCTTCTCTTCTACAGTCTCATTAACCAGGGGTAAATGCAGTGAGGATGAAGCACTGGAGACAGACAAGGGGCCTGGGATGTGTAGGGAACTGGCTGTGACATCCACTGGTTCAAAGAGGAGGATCTGCGCTCTCACCTGTGGAGGTCACAGCGATCAGATCTGGGATATACCTGCTAAGCAGAGGGGCATCAGCCCTCCAAGAGCCCTTCAACAGAAACACAAAATAATGTATTTACTGATGAATTTACACTATGCATTACCTCGTACCATTTAATCTATAAGGCACATGCATTTCACTGTAGGTCTTCTAAAAATCAAGCCACAATGTGTTATAGGACCTGATTTTCATTGCTGAGTGTGACATTACAAAGAGTATTCTTTGTGCTACTGTCAAAGCAATGAACAAAACACAATGCAGGGGGATATACTGATTCAGATCAATGGTAAGTATATTCTATGTCTTCTCCTGGATGTTACATGTTTACAAAGGTGTTAGTGGGGTTTTTTTTATTACACCAGACCACGTTTTGCTTCAAAGATGATCAAAGATTACTTCCAGCTAATGAGCAAACATGATGGACAATAACAATGAATGTTAGAGCCCAGTGTTTAGAACTGTGAGAAAGGGTAGGGGATAGTAACACATTGCAACACATTCTTGACTATGCATTTTTTTAAACTTTTGAACAGTCAACAAAAGAAGTGATTGGCAACAAATATTAAATCAAGTAGGAACAAAGAAGACCCTTGAAACCATAATGAATACGCAGCTCTTTCTGAGGGAAGACTGCTGAAAGCAATGAGCTTTCATGAAATAAGAGCTGTGGCTTAAGCTGTAATGAAACAATAAATACATACTTCACGAATATGAAAAGACACTTCCAATTAAACATTGTCAGATGTTGGCTCCTATATTACTGCAATCTGCCAATCTGCACCATGGGGTTTAAACAAAATAGAAGAGATAAGACTGTGGATTTTCTAATATAGCCATATGTGAAAAAATAACCAAGATTTTTTATCTCACCTCTTTGAACACATGGCAGATAAAACATATTTCAGAAGTGGGTAACCAAAATCCTACACTAGGGTATGTCATATGTCTGATATTACTTAACCTAACAGGATGGCAAGCTGCTTGTTTATCTGTGTCTTGCTCTGGGAGCATTTCCATAGGATTGAATGCATGTGACACCATCTGATTACAAATAAGCAAATATTCAGCCATTCAAAGCTAAACTGGACAGAGGTTTTGCATCTATCAATGGAAAATTTTATACCTTTCTTCTGGGGCAACTGAATCATCAGGAGACTATGGTTAAGACCTAACTTGCACAGAACGCAACCCTATAAATGTAGGCAATCATTACAATTATTTTTATTTTATCATACATAAAAGATCACATTGATATGTGCATGGATATGAATATCATATCTGGAACATCACATAGACTTTCTACTTTTTTCCTCCTTAGTCCCTCTTTTTACTGCATCACCCTCTGTTTTTTTACTGCATCAACTTCTGTTCTTAGTTCTTTCCCTCCTGTTTTTATCTTCCTTTTAGGCTTTTTCTTTTCATCACTTCTTCAGGTTGATTCCTTCTCTCTGGCTCTTCTATATTTTGTCTTTCCAAATCCCTTATTCCATTTCGGTATTTACCTTCTCAGTTATTTTATTGTTTTTCCAGACTTACTTCTTAGAATCATCTATTATCTGTGCCTGGTTTACTCCCCACTCCTGCCCACCCCACCTCCCCCCGCCCCATGCTTATTATCAGTCTAGTCTTTAATCTGTCCCTCATTTCCCATCTGTTCATTATCTTCAGGTTGTCCATCTCATCCTGTTACAGACAGACCATGTTGCTTTTTGCTGCCCACATAGGAAAAAAAGGAATCTTTTAGCTGGCTGTCTTTTCTTGATTCCACTATATCATTCTCACACCACTTCCCACTTCATAGTGAATGGTAATAACAACTTTAAAATATCATTGAAAAAAAAACCTAAACCACCAAAAAACCTCACAGTCCTGGATCTGTGAAAAAAAGATAGGGCCACTTAGCTTTTGTGTGAGGAACAAATAAAGAGGTTTGCTTTTATTGACTCTATTTCATCTTGCTGCCGTTGCTGACATTACAAAGAATTTATATATTTCAATGGTCTTTATGCCCTCTTAAATATAGACACTCATAGCAGCTGTTGAGAACAGAGGAATCACTAAAAACAGTCTAGAGAGAGCCCATTGGATTGGTTAAGGAACTGACAAATACTTTGTGTGAAAGAAAAAGAGCACAGGAGCAATATTTTATACAGCTTTTTTATTTTAGAGGAGGTTTTGGGTTTTAGCCCCTGCTAAGCAATTTCAATTGTGGAATAGCCAGTATGCTTTGGGATCACTTCCTAGAGTGTGACTAAATAGAAATGACTCTTAGTCATATCAGAATCTCCTACCTAAGCAAGTTTATGGTAAAAATGACCAGAAGAAACATCTCTTTCATTTTGGTGAGGTTTTTGCCTCTGGAAGGAAATTATGGCATAAGAATTTGAGACTACAGATCTAGGCACACTTGGAACTGCCAAACTGTTTAGACAAATCACTGAAACATTTGAAACAATAATTACTTAAATAATTTGAAATCTGTAATTTAAAATTAAGCTTGGAAAAGGAAGATTCCTAGTTTTGTGCTGTTTGGGGAGCAAGAGGCTACCATAACACTTTCTGTACAAGTTGAGTTAGAGGCATCGCTGCTATGAGTAAAGCTTTCTTGTAAGGGTAGATTAGGATATTGCTTCTTGCAGTACCATTCTACTGTAGACTTTTGGTTTGCAATTTTGAATATTTCCTTGACTAGAATGTTTTGGTCTACAATGAAAGCACAAAACACAGGAAAGCTAGTGTGCAGGGTTGGGGAAGAGCAAATAGTTTCCAGATCTACTGTCTGAACAACTAAAGCACATGAAACCTTTCAATAACTGGTTTCACCCCCAGATTCATGGTTCAATTTTCATCTTCACAGAGAATGGGAGATGAAGTTACAGTGCTATATCAGACGTTAGGTTCTTTATATTTTTATGTGATATTTTGCAACCTATTGATAAAAACACTTGGAAATCTATAGCTGTAAAGCCACAAAACAATATGAAGGAAAAAGGTAGTATTAAAAAACCCCATAGTTTGGTGTTCTTTTGACATGCAAGACCCTAATTTCTTTTGATGTGTGTTCTTTCATTCCTGAAGAGACAAAAAATTAAACCCTAATACTCTTCCACTTTCTCTAAAAGAATAAAGTAGAATTTTATTCCATAACTTTCCGATGAGAAATATTTTGTTAGTATTTGAATTTTCCAATTTTTGTCCTTTTTCATTCAGGAAAAATTGCCCTTTATGTGAACCTTTTTTTTTTTTTTCAGTAGACTTCATTTTTGGATGATCAACTGGATGATGTTTTATGCTTGGTAACTACTTTCAAAAAAGTTTGTTAAAAGATTGATCCATATGCTGCATGTTGACAGACACTGACCTGAAGAATTGTCTCTGGAGTGTGCAGATTTGCAGTGTGCAGAATGTGTCAAGCAGAGATTCAGGTAATTAGCACCTGATGTGACAACACAACGGTACTGTAGCCACAATGCCTCAACTTAATGGAATGTATATTCATCTTGAGATCCTGTGACACAAATGAAATAGACTAACCCTTACTGTCACTTCAGTAAGGAACTAGCAGGGAGATATTTAAAAAAACCATAAATGTTGGAAGCCCCTGAAAGCTGGTGAACCAGTTTCCTTTAGCTGAAGTGACAGTGTCTGCCAAGCTATCTAAGGACCTAAATTTTTCTCTTTAGAGCAATTAGTCAATCACGGACCTATGAAAAAACATGTCCCACTTCATACAGCTGGGCAAGAATTATTTTAAGTGATAAGGTTACTACAGTGAAGCCTGGCAAAGATTTTTACAATCAGCTTGTACCCTGTTAGACTCACTAGCAGCATGCTAAGAAATGTCAACAGTAATTAAACCCAGTCATTTTCAAATATATGCCATGCTTTGGCAATGGTGTGGAATGCTTGTCACAGTAAGAATTCTCAGCCCTGTGAGCATAGATTTTTTAAGATTTTTTTTTCTTTTTATGGGAAGAAGAACATTTTTCTCTTTTTTTCTTTTGGCAACACCATTTTGGAAGATGTTTATTCATTAAAGGAATTGTATCAAAAATCACAGAACTACAGGATTCTTCTCTCAACTTGTCACAGTTCTTACTGAGCTTGAATTTAAGGATTGTCCCTGCATGCAATTCTGAGTACATTGCACAGAATTTATTTTAAAAATTTGTGAAAAACTTCAGCAAAACATCTGAAAATTTACTGAAAAGTGACATTTCAAAATACTGAAAAGAAATTGTGTTCAGGTTTTGGCAAGTACTTTTGGAAAAAGAAAAAAATACAAATTTGCAAATTGTTAACAAGTTGCTTCTAAAATAAAACATTTAAATGTTGTTTTCATTTGCAAAGAATTGAAGAAGAGCACAGTGGCTTCCCTATATTTAACTTTTTGTATTGTACTGATGTAGTAATTTAAACATCACCATCTTGACCCGGTAAGCTTTATTAGCAACAGAGGTGTGAGGTACTCCAGGATAAAAGCTTTTCACTGTGTGAGGTTTGTAACTGGAGCAGTGTCAGAGACTTGGGCTTTTCATTTGCTAGAAAGGTCTCTTTGGCCACTCTCATAGGTAATAAGTACTTGCTGATGTAATAAAAATGTTACAGAGACAATTGGAAACATCCTCATCCAGGATACTCCTCTGGAGACAGAAAAAGGTTTTTTTCTCACAATAGGATCAAAGTCCATTTTTGAGAGTCTGAGAGGTATGGTGAGGTGTGGTGTGCAAAATGGATATGTTCCTATCTATGTTCCAGGAGGCTCTAGCTCGCCTTACTCAAGGGATAAATGTAGTGCTGAGCACTGTCTTGGCACAATTTTTCAGCTCAGAATAGGCGCTGTAGCTACACGCTTCTGACAGTAAGGCAGAAAAACAGAAAGTGAAGGCTTTTGTACTAGTTTGCTCACATATTTATCCAGTTGAAACTTACTGTTTTTCAAAGCTATGTTAACACCGAGTATAATGTCGAAGGTTGAATCTTGCTGGAGTCAAAGGCCAAACATTCGTTTAACTTGGCTAAGGCAGTGTTTTGTTGTTATGAAATGCCTGCTGTCCCCCACAGCTAATAAGTCATAAAGCACTTCTCTTACCTTCTGGTCAAATAGTTTGGAAATGGTAAAATTGGTTAAGAAAAATCCTCTTAGCTCCAACTTGTTTCCTATTTGGACAATATTTAGCTTTACTCTAAACTTCTTACAATCATCTCTGATCAAAAAAAATGGCTTGGGACTACCCTTTTAGAAAAGTGCACTGAAGACATAATGACAACAGGAGAATACACTAATGCCATTTAAGTGAAGTAATGTAATAAAAAAATTTTTGAATGCCCTCATGCCAGAATTGGCTACTTAGAAACTAAAGTGGTTCACATTAGACACAAGATGTTGAAGAAAGAATTAAGAAAACATCTTATGAAAAGGTTTATCCCTTTTTGTTCATTTAATGCATATCAAAATTAATTCTATGTTGCAATTTTTAAATTACTTTATCTCATTAGAAATGTTAAGAAAACCAATGCAAGCTTCACATTACCTTAGTACCTACTGCTGTTTTAACTGATATTTTGATTTTATTACTTATTGGTATTTGTACAAAGATTGTGAAGAGCATTTTTAAAGTCTTCATTGCTTTTAAATAAAAAAGTATGATAAAATTATGCATTTAATTCTACTGGATTCATGCAAGTATTTCTAGTATGAATGAATCAGTATCTTGAAAGAGATAATATCTTGGTCCTCTCAGGGTTAAAAGACGTATTTCCTGCCTGGAAATAGCATCCTCAGAACCAGCAACAATATGTTTCATAAACTTTGAACTCACTATAAAAACATTTAAAGATGATTATTCTTCAGTGAAAAAAAAATTGGTAGTAAATTCATTATTGTCTTTAGCTCAATACAAACCTGTTAAAGAAGTCTGCATTTTTCAATGGCAATACCCAAATTTGAATCAAGAGACAGCTTTCAACATGTGACTACTATGATCTTTTTTCCTTTTAGTGGTTTAGCAGGCCATCAATGAAATATTTACCTGACTAGTGTGGCTCTCTCTGTGCCTTTGAATCGATGAGCCTGCTGTAGTGCTGGCAGACAGTCTGGAAAAGTCATTTTCCTCTGGTAATCCTAAAGCAGAAGAATACTAAGTTATAATCTGAGATTTATGCACTGGTTGATTTCAAAACAAGGTTCAAAAGACCTTGATATGTTTTACTAAAAAAGAAACAAAAAACCCCAAATCACATATTTCCTGCATATTTACTAATTACCATGCTTACTGAAACAGAAAAAGTCTTTTTTACCATGTAGGGATAGTATCATAGGTAAGCATGCTGGTTGGTGGGTTGACCCTGGATGGATGCCAAGTGCCCACCCAAGCAGCTCCATCACTGCCCTCCTCAGCTGGGCAGAGGGGAGAAAATATAACAAAAGGCTTGTGGGTCGAGATAAGGACAGGAGAGATCACTCACCGGCTACTGTCGTGGGAAAAAACAGACTCAGCGTGGGGAAATGAACTGAATTTATTACCAATCAAACGAGAGTAGGAAAATGAGAATTAAAACAAAACTTGAAACCCCCTAAAACCCCTCTATCCTCCTTTTAGTTTCCCCCTTATAACAGTCCCTTCCCACAACTTTGTAACTAGGGACAACAGTTTTTTAGTGTTCTTTGTTCTTCTGAATGAAGCTCACGTAAGTATTTATAAATATGGATTTTTTCAACATCATCTGGACTTCCTCTGAACACACAGATAGTAAAGAAGGTGAACCCCTTGTTTGAAGCTCAGGAACGAGGTCAAATCTGAGTCCAGCATTTCAGTTCTTTACTGCTTGCTGCAAAAGGAATCTGACCCTGTTCTCTCAGTAATTGGAACTAAGTGTTGTTTTGAGGTGGGATTATCACTTTTTGAAGCTGGGAAATTATATATTATGTATGCACAGGGGAAAGGTGTGACATCCAAGGTCTCTAGTGTACTGCTAGTCTTGTAAATTATATGTCAGTTATCACTTTTGCTTTCTTGTCTACATTAAATTCTCTGTACTCCAACTAAAAATTCTCCTTTTGTTTTTGGTTGAATGAAATGCTTGAAATAAATTTCCCTCTAAAAAATCTCAGTTTTTGTGAATGGAAAACACCCCCCTTTTTCAAATAATTTCCTGAACTAAAAATTTATTTACATGGATTCAGTTTGGATCCATCTCAAATAAAGAAGTAAAAAATTAACAAAATTTTAATGCAAAATACCTTCTAAAAGTAGGTGCTATTCATTTAATTCAAATAAATGGTAGAATGTAAAATATTTTCATAATTCTAGACCACCACAAATAAATAAAAATACTTTCCTAGGCCAAACAGCAAGTTCTGAAAAAATATTGATTTTGTAGTATGTTAATACACTTTAGGATTGACTGCCCAGGACAGCCTTGAGCTAAGAATCAGGTTATCAATGATTTTCTGTTTATTTGTGTAAAAAGCACTTTGATAATTGGCCCTATCAAATAAGTAGTTTCCATGTACAGTAAGAGCACGTTGTCACAGACATGGCAAGCAGAGGCTTGGTAGAGCTTGGAAAGACAAATGGAGCTCTTGATTACGTCCTAAGAGCTTTCCTTTACTTATACCTAAGTAAATATTAGGATACCACAGTTGTGCATTGAGTAAGACCCTGTTTAATTCAGTCCAAGGTTGGAAGCATCAGTTTAGCTGGGCCAGAGGCAAAATTACAAGAACCTAAGTTAATCAGGGGTTCAGTCTGGAGTACAAACTACACCACCTGGATTGGGTTTTCCTGCAACTAATGTCAAGTTACCAAAGGTAAGTTGAATTTGGCATTTTTTTTCTTTTGGGCAAAATTAAGTTTTCTATACATTATTGCTGCAATTATATATGGCACTGTTTTGGGTGATGTAAAATCACAACTTTCAGCATTGCAATGTAAAAGGTTATTTCAGGCTTTCTGATTACTTTGTGTATTTGGCAAAAAGCTCTTTCAGAATAAGAACTCTGCTAAGTGTGGAAGATTTGTGGTGAAGTCACTGTTATATAGCACAGAGATGCACAAGGGTGCTACTCCTTCTATCAAAAATACAGTAAAAAATAAGAGCAATTATATTCATTATACAAAACGAAAAAGCAACTTCTATTAAAAATCTGAACTCAGAGAAGTGTTATTTCCTTAGGATTAATGCTCTTAGAACCTTGAAACATATTCTGTCACTGTTCCATTTGTACCATTTTGTATTGCAATGATACACAATATTTCATTCACTAGTAAGGCACATACAGCAAAGGGAGATCCTGATCTCCTATTTTCTGTCCCATTTGTATTGATTATAGGATCAGAATCTTAAATCTCAGTCCTCCATACCTTAGGCTGCTTATAGACTTGGAGCTGAAGGAATTACAAATTCCTCAACAGAGGCTGTTTTATGTTCTACACATTCAGCTTTTATTGGAGAGGGCTTATCAGTTCATACATACAAAGTTAAGCCAGTTCCAGAAAGAGATATTTCACAACTCAGAAGATTCCAGCCTGACTATATCTTACAAAGCTCATTCAAGGAAACACTTCAGCAATTTTATGTTAGAAGAGTTTTGGGATTAAAAACTACTTACCATTTGATACTGAATTTCCATTTTCAGCAGTCACAGAACTGGACAATGGATTAGATGACTGAGTTCCATGGTTATTTGCATTTTTATCCTGTGTTTCTGATCCAGGATCTGATGTATTTGGATCTTCCCTGCTCCTCAAGTTCAGATTAGTTTCAGCACCTGACAGAAGCAGAAAAAATGATTGTCAGCTTCCTTTTAACTAGTGGCTTTCACATGTAATTAAATGAAAACTAAACTAACACAGAGAGACCAAGTTACTTTATTAAATTAATCACTAAATTCACAAGTCCAGTGATAAAAGTGAAAGGTTTAAATCAGTGATTTTTGCAGGTTTGGTTTTTTTTTTTGGTTGGTTGGGTTTTTTTTTTTTTTGTCGTTACTGCTCTACTTGAAGCTTTTTAAAGTTTAGGGGAGTGAAAGACATTAAAAAATTCAATTTGTATTGTTTCTTTCCACACAAACATCAGTGGATATAGCTCACCAAGTGTTTGTATTGTCTCTATTTTAGATTCTATTTCACATGAGGTTACATAGCACTGTCATCACTGCAACGCCTTTCATCATTGCACTAAATGATACCAGCAACAGATATAATGTGATCTTATCCTTTGACCACCTACCACAAGAAACAAACTGGCTTTTGAGATTAAACCATGGTAGCAATATTCCTCCCAGCAGATCCTCCCCGTGGCCATTGTTTACCAGCCTCAGGGCTCTCCAGCCAACAGTTGTAATTTTCTATAAAGTGCCAGGTTTTCAAATCAGAGCCTTTTAGTTAAATTTTTTCAAGATATCAAGAGGAGGTCTGATCTTGTAGGAGTTCCAAAGCTTTTTAGCATTTTTTCAAAGCGAAGGGCAAAATAAAGCCCTTATCTTGCTCTCCCTCTGAATGATTGCACATGCAGGAAAAGCAGAACAGCTCACAGCAAAGTGCCTGGAGCTGCCTCTGAGCTTGCCTGCCTTTGTCAGCCCAGTGCTCCACAAGAAACAGGCTCAGGTCATTGGCGGTGCCCAAGTGCTGCTCCCCACTGGAGCTCAGGGGCCAGGGACACATTCAGAGCTGGAAGACAAGATGGATAGGGACAGTAGCAGGGACCCCACTGCAATACCTGTATCCCTGGCTATCCCCACTCCAGTGTAACAGGGCTGATGAAATGCTGCACTGGCAAGGTTATGCATTTTTTAAGGATTTATCTCTCTTTTCTATGTGTTTTTTTTTTTTTTTTGGGCGGAGGGGGTGTGGTTTGGTGGGTTTTTTTGTTTGTTTGTTTGGTTTTTTGGGTTTTTTTTTTGTTGGCTGGTGGGTTTTCTGTTTGTTTGTTTTTGTTTTGCATTTTTGGGTTTTTTTGTGTGTGTTGAACATATATACATATTTTTTCCTTGCCATAGTCAGGTTTGATTCGTAGAAGACAAAGCTGAATTCAGTACTTTCTCCATTTCAGTCTTCCTAACTCTTCCCCCTCCTTCTGAGGCCTGGCCTTAGCTGCAGGGCTGATGTATAATGGCTGACCCTGGTGCAAAGGTCCTCCTGTAGCACTCTAAAATGAAAATGTTCCTTCTATGACAACTCTGAGAGAGTTATTCTTTGATTTTTGTTGTCATAATGATAGCAAGAGCAAATAGAGGTCAAAGACTAGCTATTAAAACCAACATTTGAGCATTCATCCATACTTCCAATAACATCCTCAGCTTTCCCAAATATATGATATATTCTTATATATCTCAAGCACATGAAATTTTTTCAAGGGGAAGGAAAAGCATTTTTTTCACCAGGTAATAGATGCTTAACCTGAAGATTTTACAGCTTGACTGTTCTGTCGATTTTTCATTTTTATGCCTGAACTAAAAAAAAATCCATCTGATTTTGGAAAGCTCCAACATTAAAAACTTAATTAATGAAATGGAAACCATAAATCCATTCTGGTTATCTCAAAATATTTAATTTAATTGAAAAGGTCTTTCCTGTTTTTGTTTAGCTGTTAGTTATCTAACACTGAATTGTTCTTAAAATTTCCTTGTCTTAAAAAAGATCTGTCTTGAAAAGTCAAAAAAGTTCATTTTCAAACTGTCAGATAAAACATTTCCATGTTTTTTTGATTTTTGTCCCTTCCTCCCTTGCCTTCATTCCTTGATTATTATATTTTGTCAGATCTGATTGGATTGTTTCAGTGACATTGTTTCATAAAATGGATCTTTAGGCAAATGTGCTTTGTATTGAAAAAATTAGGCCAGTTCTACCCACAATAACTGACTTGGGAGAGGCTGAGATGGAAAGTCTGAGATGAAAAAATATGGTACAATTATAAGAGCATGCCTGATTTAGCTTTTGTACAAGCAAGTTGACTGCAAAATGCATCTTTGCAGCTCATTTTAAATTTGTCTGAAAAAGAAATGTCACTTTTAGATGTTACTAGTCAGTGCACTTGCCTATAGATCATAATCCACCTACATAATTATTGTGCCACTTTTTACATAAAGCTTCTTGGGGAAGTGGCTGGGATCCTTATTTTTCTTGATATTTGAAAGATTTATTGATTTGCCTGACATGTAATTCATTTGACAATGAACAAGTAGAAAGAATTTTTCTTGCATTGGTGTTTGCAGAAGCCTTTTGTTTCATAGGTACATTGATATCTTTTCAGGGCATTCATGAAGGGCTCTTGGAAAAAAAAATTATCTTTTCTTCTTCGTATCTGTAAATGAAATACTACAAAGAATTGTGGATAGCTACTATGAAGCTAGAATATCATACTAAATTGGCAGAAATAAGTAGTGGAATATATGCAGCATATCTTTGGGGACAGCTATCTAGACAGGAATGTGTTATCCCATTTGCTGTACTCAATCATTGTAAGAAATGCACCCCTTTAGTTTCTGAACAGAAAACTTTATAGAGAAAATATATTTCATAGTGCCTTATTTAGCTGATCTTGGGGGTGGGAAAGAACCCTGTATTTAATTTCAAAATAATCTGGGTTATATTAAGGTACTTGAACTAATTTCCTATATATAGGCATCTTCAGCTCCTCATTGGAGGAGATTCATGTGAGCCTATAGAACAAGTTTAACTGTGTACATCAGCAAACTTCAACCAGATGTCAGGAGAAGGCCCCTGAAATCAGCTCTGCCCCGCAGTGGACAAGCTCCCCCTGCCCCAGCCTCTGCTCACAGGACCACGCTCCAGCCTTGAGCATGTACTGTGTCCAGGTCTGGGCTCGTCAATACAAGATAGACAAGCTACTGGAGAGGGTCCAGTGCAGGGTCACAAAGATGATGAGGAGTTTGGAGCATGTCTCTTATGAGGAGAGACTGCTACTCCTGTTTAGTCTGGAGAAGAGAAGACTGAGAGGGGATCTCATCAATACATATAAATATCTCGAAGATGGGTATCAAGAGGATGGTGCCAGGATCTTTTTGGTGGTGCTCAGTGACAGGACAAAGAGCAGTGGCCATAAACTGAAACACAAGAAATTTCACCTTCCATCTTCTGAGGAAGAATTTCTTTACATTGAGAATGGCTGAACAGGCTGCCCACTGAACAGGCTGCCCAGGGGGCTTGTGGAATCTCCATCTCTGGAGACATTCAAAACCCACCTGGACATGTTCCTGGGTAACCTGTTGTAGGTGACCCTGCTTTGCCATGGGGTTGGACTGGGTGATCCCCAAAGATCCATTCCCACCCTAACAATGTGATTCTGTGACTGCTGGAATAAACTTGCTCCAGGTTATCAGCATCTTTCTGCAGTGGGAGGCACAAACTGGCCGCAGTACCCAGATATGGTCTAAAAATGAGTGCTGGGTGGAGGAACAACTGACACAGCCCTGGATGCAGTTGGCTGTCTCTGCTGCCAAGGCTCACTGCCAGCCCCTGTCCAGCTCCCAGGGCCCCCAGCACCCTTTTCCCAGGGTTGCTCCCCAGTCAGCCTGACCTCTATATCATTGTATGAGGTAATACTTTTCAAGGTGCAGCACTTTGCATTTGCTTTTTCATTAAACATGCCAAAAGTCCTGACTTTATATTCTGTGCTGAGGTATCCCTCTCTGTCCTGCCTCCATACTATTCAAAATATCCCTGAGCATAACAAAGGTGTCTCCTAACATTTTATCATAATATTTCTATTTAAAATTCCTACTGATTCTTATTTTATCTGTCAAGTATTGGTCTGAAATGCACTTTCTCCTCATGTTTTCTTAGTTACTTAATATAGAAGTTTGGACTTTTGTCCACATTAATGCCGACACGCTCCTGCTCCATCAAACCTTGCAGATACAAGTATGCAGTGCTCTCTCATCCCTTATTAACATTCCAAAACTATCAGAAATATTTTAGGACATTTATTTATGGTTCCTACATTTGAACATCTTCACCAACATGACGAATCTTAGCTTTTTTGTTCAGACTTTGCTCTGCTGTTCTCACTAGATAGATGTTATGTTTTTAAAGTTTCAATGTTATTTTTTTAGAGTAATGACATCTTTAACAGTTTTTAGCTGCTAATAAAAGTTATTTGAAGTTATTTGAAGACTCATCCATGCCTCCTTGCAAGAGACTAGCTACAGAGAGGTATCAGCTGTAGAACGTGGTGGAAGTTCATGATTATAAGAGGAATACAAGCTTTAAGTGAAAATCTAAAGTCTGCAAAAGTGAACAGTATTTGGATTATTATTTCAGTAAACTGACTTTGCCAAAAAGGTATGTCTGACTCAGTAAAGTCCTACTTTGACTAATCTTGCAGTTAATGAGGATGTATGGACTAAAAAAATGTATGCATGTTTGGATTGAGGGCACCATTTGTCCCTCAGCTGTAGCATAGTTACTAGCTGGGTGCAGTCACATGTACAGTGCTTTTAATCAGAGGATGACAAATCAAAGTGTAAAGTTATTTCCTTACAAGCAAGCTCCATATTCCAACAAATCCACAATTAATTACATCAGTATTACTTGAAAAGTGCAAGAGGAACAGTACGCAAAAGAGGCAGATCATGAAGCCTACAGTTGCTCGTTACTAGCGTTCTTGGAAGAGACTGAATTTAAAACTCAAGATAAAGTCATAAGGCACAGGATGGACAGAATTACATTTATTTTGTAAAAAAAAATTCAAAGTATGGCAATGATGTAAATTAATGTATTTGCTTTCCCCTCCCATTTTTTAGTCACTGTCTCACTTTTAAAATAAACCAATACACTGAAAGTCTACATGGTAGAACTTTTTTGTTGAAAGATTGACTTAAACTCTTAATTGAGCTATGACTTCTAAATATCCTACTATAAAACTTTTTTCTTAAACATAAAATGTATGATCCTAAGCATCATAGTTATTTCATAAGTAGTATTTAGGCTGAACTAATGCTTTATCACCAAATTAGAAAATGAGCCAGTATTAGCTCTATTCATATGACAGATTAACGTACAAAACTGAAATATTTTGAGAGACTATTAGTTTTCTAAGGAAATAATATACTTAGCCTATTTTATAAAGTCTAAAGACAAAATATAAATCAATGACTAATATCAGAATTTAGGTGGAATCATCATAGACTCATTGTACAGCAAGATAGAAAACCAGTATATTATTAAAGGCCCAGCAGTAACTCACCTGATAAGGCTGTATTTTACTTTTTTGTCAAATCCCTTGTTTTGCTCTCCTTCCTTTAAATGTAGGTATATCCATAATTTATATGGATACATTTGTACCCATATGTTCTTTTTCAAATACTTCTCCTTTTAACATTTAGTGCTCATTTACAGTCTTACTGAAAGCTCATTAATAACAACAGAAGGCCCCACTGCTTTCAGCAAGTTTTGGATTCCATTCATGCTCACCTTGGATGCTTTGTGCAGCACTGCTTGCTTTGTCTATCCTGGTTTTTCAAATGTGATCACAACTGCTCTCTGGCCCTGAGGCAAATGGTAAGAGACCCATATCAGTACTACTACACTTTCTTTGCTCTCCACAGCAGAGAGGAATCCAAATCATCTACTGGGAATAGTCCCTGGAGCTGTGCCTTTCCTGAACCATGCCCAGATGTGTCTGGAAGGGAGCCAGCCTGCCAGCTCCCAAGGAACGCTGCAGATTGCTCTGCACTTCGACTGTGCACAGCAGTGAGCTGCCATTCCAAGGACATTCCCTGGCATTGGCTCACTTAGTAAAACAAATACAGCCCTTCACTTTGACAGAACTAGTTACCAGGATTAAAAATCAGTGATCAGTATTAATCTATCTCAGAAAAAAAAAAAAAAATGGCAGAAAAACTGCCTAAAAATCATATGGGGCTGCTGGAGCACTGAACTGTTGCACAGGTTCTACTGAAGCCACATTTAAAGGTTTCATCATGACTGTAGAGGGAGAGCAGATTCTCCCTAGTTCTGCTCTGGTATAAATGAAGTCATGCATTCCTCTCAGTATGGTTTGACATGGCCATTCTTTCAAGGCACACATTTCTTTTCCTTAATTAAACAGAGAGCTAATGATGAGTTTCCAGCTGAGGAAATTCAGTGTCACAAGCTAGGCAGGACATATCTCAGTCCTAAAGCTGAAATTATCTCAGTATAAAATCATACATTATTTCCTCATTTACGGAAAACATTACTTTCTGCAACTAATTATCAATACACAGTTTTAGGTATCAAGATCCACAGTTATACATTCTATATCAGCAACTATGAAAACAGAAAAACACATAAATTCTGGCTGATAAGTTCATGTAGTACAGGAGGAGAAGCTTTTTGCACCTGTGCTACCATGGAATGTAAAAGCTAAATCGCTCAATTTCCTTAAAACGTACATTTTGCTGGTATCCAGCAAAATGTAAATTTCAAATCAAGCAGCCTGCCATTAAACATGTTAATAAGAGAGGACTGATGGATCCCATTAACCAGCATCTGAAAGTCAAGACATTGCAGACAGAAAGGATTTCTGATATGTGCTCTCACTCTTTCTTGGAAAATTAGGAATACACTGAATCCTAATGACTGACCCTGGATATTTTTTTACATTTACTGTGACAAGTGGATGTTGTGAAGTGAGGGGAAAAAATTAAATATGGTGATTTCAGAAAATTTACAGATATTTTTTGATGAAGGAAAGGGAGAAGAAGTTTAAATAAGAGCAGGCCATTTTATTTTGGCTCAAATAATTACCCTTGTGTTTTGTTGTACCTTTTCAATTACACTTGGTGTTTCCTGTTTTGCTCTGACTTACTGTTGTGACATTCTTTGTCTGTGGCATTTGCTAGCTACCCTCAGCACAGGTTGTTTTGGATGTCCTTTTGCTGGATAAATGCATATTGCTTCAGAGTAATTCAGTTTACTCATACGAAGTCACACGTGACCCTCTGTACATGACTGTTTACTTTGTCTGCTGAGAGCTGGAGGCAAACAGCTGCATCTTATTTGCTGAAAGAAATGGAGCAGGCTGAAAACTGCCAAGACAGGATTCCCCCAGCCTATTAGTATGTGCTGCCTGTCTCACCCTTTTAGCTGTGGTGCTGGCTGCCCCTGCCATCAGAGGCAATAATTATTCATTGGTTTATTTCACCTCACAAAGCCTACCCTTACAGCAGCAATTGTCTAGGATTCTCCTCCCACCAGTGATGCTCCTAGGAGGGTAGCAGTGAATTTGTACTGTCACTTCCAGCATTGTTTCTCTCTGAGCTGTGTAAGTGGAGCTATCAGATGGTGTTACAAGCTACTCCAGAACCCACACTCTTTGATGGAGCAGGTAAATACAGAAACAGGCCACTTTTTTTGTCTGGGAAGCTGCATTTGTGGAAGCTTTGTGTAAACACCGTAAAGCAAAGAGAGGAGACACAGGCCATGAAGAATATCAAGTGACAAAACTCACTCTGCTTGAGGAAAGAGCTCCTCTGAAGAATTTTGTTTTAGTCTGATACTAATCAGCCAAATTTCAGAAGATGAGGCTGGTAGTAAGAAGGAGGTCCCAGAAGCAGCTGCAGGAACTCCTAGGTCTGGTTCAGCCCTTAAGAGCCATCAGCTCAATTATAATTTTGTAAATCACAGCTCTGGAAAGTACAGAACAAGAACAAGAAGGTTTCTTCTGCTTTCTTCTCTGATGGATTTATGCTGGTAGAAAGACAGCACTCTCATTTTACATTTATTTCAATGTCAATCATTACAAGCTACAAGCCTTTCCCTCTTTCCTAGAAGCAATGTCAGGGATATCCCTGGATCAGGTAAACTCTCAGAGCTGGTGTGGGAGAGATAACATAAATGCCTTTTTTCCCTGTCTGGAGGACTCTGGATTGTTTGAATTAATTTTTTTTTTCCCAGCATGAGACTAAGAATACCATTCTGAAGTGGAGAAAACAGCCTTCTCAAACAGTGGTAAAGGATGATGAATATTTGGAGAGGCTGCCATCTCTCCTGTCTGATAGTATCTGAGAAAGAACTTGGAATATCTTTTCAGTGCAGCAAGTGAGCTGGACTCCAGTCAGTGTATGTGTTTCCAAGACTGGGGATTTAATTCATCACATCTTCTCTAGGAAGTGATCTCTGAAGGCCTTTCTGAGGTCCATAACAAACCACACAGGGCAGGAAGGAGGGGAGCACTGCTTGGGACAATATCCTGCCTTAAAAGAAACATTTGTTCCATCCATGTCCCCATGTTCCCCACCTTTTCAAGTCTAATATGGAAAATAAGTAGTTAATTTTACTCTGGTAATAGTTTTATTTAGTGCTAGGTGTGTTGATTGGCTGACCAAAGAGTCTACTTTTTGTATTTGTGTGTTTAAAAACCTGCTGGTGTGCTGGAAAAGGAGGAGGCAATTTGCTGAGAAACACAGCTTCCTTTTTTAAAACTGTTTTCTTCAAGTTTGTGTGGATACAGCAGTTCTTCTTGAACATATAAGTCTGTTTACATTTCTGTGTGGTATCTCAGTTACAGAACAGCCTTTACTGCTGGGGTTTAGCTGCTGTTAAAAGAAACTATGTGACGAGACACTGTCTCAACCTTCCTCCCCCTCAAACACAGTTTCAAATATTGTAAAAATAAACCTACAAACCCACAAACAAACAAACAGGGGTTTGCTACTTCCAGAAGCATCGCATCAGTTCTATTTACTGCTCCCAGAATGTTTCTACAGATATTTTTCAGGATATCTCATACCAGCTCTGGCAGTGATTGCAACACAGAAGTCTTGGCATAAGTGACTGCACTGAGCAGATAAATTGTTTGAGCAGATCCTGAGGAGCAATCCAAGGAAAATTTTTGGTTCACCTGTACTGTAATACTGCCCACCAAATAGGGACAGCTGTTCTGAAAAACTTTATAGACAACATTCATATTTTGCTTTCCAAGTGAGCTTCTAAGACCAAAATGAATTTAGATATCTATTTAGTTTGCTTTTAAGTTCATTTTGAAAGGATAGAGTGATGGTCAATGACACTATCATTAACCTCAAAGCAAGAACATATGGCTATCACAGAAGCAGTGTGATAAACATCCATACTGTGCACAAATACAGATGATCAGTGGCTAAAAACTGTCACTAAATGCTGCTAGTATGTCAGAATTGTTCTGCAACCAGCCCCTAAGGAAAGAGCTAAGAGAAATAATGAAATGTAAAACTTTAGGCCTAATTTAATAAGAATTTTTTTGTTTTAAAATTTTCACCCCGCAAAAGATAAAACTAATTTTCATGCCTTTCATTTTAAAAGAGAATGAAAACTCAAGCCAAAAGAGCAGTAACTTAAGATTTCTGTATTTTCCAATGCACTAGTGGTGCCAGGAAGAAGGCAGATGTCCCTAACTCCTGTAAATGCTACTCCTACCTCCAGTACTCCACCTCAAAGCACTTGACTATTCTCACATCAGAGTGCAGCAGTGAGGAGAGAGCATGAGGGTCAGGGTAGCCTCACCTGGTATTTATGACCAAGTCTTTTTATCAGTCTCTTTTAAATTTGCTTCTCTTGCTTCTCCATCCAGCCCCCCAAAATTCCAATGTTGGAACTGAAACATAATCCACACATCCAGGTTTATAGTTTCAGGTCAGAGTTTCATGATGAGCTGCATGAGTCCTGCCGATAACTTTGGGTCATCACTGAGGGGCTGGATTTTGCACAGCTCTTGGATACCTGAGCCAAGGAGTTTAGAAGTAGCTTGGCTTGTTTATAAGACAGTCATACCCCTAAATGCCAACCTGACCAATCTTGAAATGACTACTCTTGAACTTATCTAGGTCTAAAAAAAGGTCAACACATTTAGTTGCTAACATTTTCAGTAAGAGGCATTTTACTTTACTTCAATAAGAAGCATTTTTGCCATCTTTGAGGCAGGCCATTTTAGTACTTTACAAACATTTTTGAAAGCCTGGATATGAAAGAATATTGACTTCTGCACAGAATTTTGGAAAGCTCGATTTTCATTTCAGCCTAAAACAAATATAAATGTCACAATCTTGACATTTTCTGTGAAATGGAATTATTGTTCTCTACTGAGGTTCTTCACAAAAGATAATTTAATGCTGAGATGGATATAAAGAAGTTAAAAACATCTGAAGAGATTTCTCACTCAAGCTGAGAATTTAATTAGAGACCTTCACTAAAATGTATGTCCATATTTCATTCTTCATTATGTTTCAAATGCTGTAATTCCCGTAAAATGAAGTGACATGACATTTACTGCCAAATGCCCATATTATTCTTTGGTATCAGGAACATAAGTGTGATACAAATAAATTTTTTCTCTTAGATATGGCAAATTTCTCACAATTGGTTTACAATTAATGATGTAGTGGTTCCTAAACAAAATGATTTGTGGTTCTGCATTGTGAATTACAAATAAAATTCTTACTATTTAAAGAAGCCCACAACACTGTTAGTAAAGAGACAGCTTTCTGAACCATTACTGAATTTGGAACTATGATGTCACATCAGATGTTGAAGAAAAGACATTGCTATGAAAATAAAAATCCTGTAAATGTCTACCTGAATTATCCAAGTCACAATTAAAAGTGAGATATTATTAAAAACTTTGAAATGCACTAATGCTTGCTACTTCCACAAGCATCGCATCAGTTCTATTTACTGCTCCCAGAATGTTTCTACAGATATTTTTCAGGATATCTCATACCAGCTCTGGCAGTGATTGCAACACAGAAGTCTTGGCATAAGTGTATAGTACGGTATAGTTATTGTACTCAAGTATCAGACAGGATGAGGGGGACACAAAGTAAAACCAGCTCAATGGGGAGGATGCAAAACAGAGTCATTAATTTAAAAGAAATGCCTGCAGTTCTCAGAAATAGATCATACCAAAGGAACAGAAAAGTCAGTGCAAGTATTTTTCCTCAGTGCTCCTCCTCTTCAGCAGTGACTTGGTGGGAGAATGAGAGAGCCTGTAGTGGGTCAGACCAAGGTGCTGCCTGCTCTAGGATCCCTTTTTAGTAACCATAGATAGTTACAGTGTAAGGTCATTGGAAATCAAAAATGCAGTGATATTTTCCTCTGTGATCCTGGGGCTGCATATTTTCCTTCAACCTCTATTCCATTAATACAGCTTTTGGAAATGTAAGGAGGAGGGGAAAAGATCTGATTTTATTTTCAATACAAGCACTTAAAATGCAAAATAAATGTGAATTTTTATGACAATACCCTTTATTTTTCACCTGAAAATTAGACTTGATTTGTTCTTCTAATAATCTTTGGGTTAAAATTATTTATGGTAATCGCACACAAAGCCTCTTTCACATGTTGGAACAGATAACCAAAGCAAATTCCATATTATGAGGTTTAGGCTGCAACAACAAACAGTGAAGTCAACCAGAAATTGAAATGCTTTAGTGAAAAAAAAGTCATAACAGAAACCCAGAACAGTTTTCAGCAGTAAAATATACTAGTTTTCAGACATTTCCATTCTGAAATGGAAAATTATTCTTGGTACATTGTGTTTATCCAGAAACAACAGGTCTTTTCTGTGATACGTTATCCAGATAATGGCAGACTTCTAGATCAGGAGAAGACTGCAGTCTTTAAGGTGGCATCTTTCAGGCTGTACAGGCTATATAGATATTCTGAAAATAGGAATCGAGTATACTTTCTGTAACCTTTTTCTGTTGCAATAATAGAAACCACAGTTATTTCCTCAGAAAAATCACCTAGCATGGGCTGAATGGCAACTGTATTGCCAGCAGTTCCGTCTACTCCTGTGTAATTTTCTGTATAGGGCATCTGTGGCTAGCCAAGAAAGGGCATTTTTGTAATGAGTCACACTGAACCCTTGCTACCAGTGTTTCCTCCCACTTTTCTGCACCTACAGCAAGAGATTCAGATTGAGAGTTGCAAGTAGTCCGTAGTGAAAGTTTGCCAATGATGCTAAACTGGCAAGAGCTGTTGACTCCCTTGAGGGCAGAGAGGCCCTGCAGAGAGATGGACAATCAACAATTCTATGAAGTTTAACAAGTGTTGTATTCTGCACCTGGGATGGTGCAACCCTGGATGTATGGACAGACTGGGGAACAAGAAGCTGCAAAGCAGTGCCACAGAAAGGGCCCTGAGGGTCCTGGTCGATGGCAAGTTGAACACGAGTCAGCAGTGACCTGGCAGCCAGGAGGGCCAACCCTGTCCTGGGGGGCATCAGGGACAGCATGGCCAGCTGGGAAAGGGAGGGGATTGTGTATCAGGAAAAGGTTTCTCATCCAGGGGGTGGTTGGGCACTGGAACAGGCTCCCCAGGGAAGTGGTCACAGCCAAGCCTGTTTTCACTTTGAGTGTTTGGACAACAGTCTCAGGCACATGGTGTGATTCTCGGAGTGTCCTGCACAGGGCCTGGAATCAGACTTGTTGATCCTGATAGGTCCCTTCCAACTCCACATACTCTATCAGAGGTTGATGACTCTCCTGTGTTTAGAGATCTCATCTGAAAATTAGTCACAGAAAGTCACCCTCACTCCCTATTAATTAAAGCAATTATGTAAAAAGATATTAATATCTTTCTGAGAAGTGTGCTGAAGCTTAATTGACTAAGTTTTAATGATTTGAGAATTTTACTTTAAAGATGTAGAAGTTTCATGCCTTATACAACCATTTCTCCTGCACTTACAGGTAAAAGATAAAAGTTGAAAACACAGCTTTTTGTATTACTCATGGTTTTTAAGTTTTTAGCTTTTGCCACAAAGAAAGTAGATCTATTTCATTGTACAAATAGGAAGGAGATGGAGATATGATTATTATCTTTATTAAGTTGCTTAAGACAAAAAACTGAGTTGCTTAGAGGGAAAAGGCCTGGGATTTCATCACAGAAGCATAAATAGGGATTTAATTTGCAATCCACGGTTGAGACGTTAGCTGCACAATAGCTTGCTCTACCTGATGGTAAGGGAAAATTATTTACGAGCTATCAAAGGGATACCTGCCTTTGACAGGACAGTACTTTTCATACATATACATTACATTTTGTTGTTCTCCAAGTTTGAGTCAATCTCAATAGAGGGTATTTGGCAAGCTTTAGCCCCAAGGTACATCTAAATATCTGTTTTATTTGTCAGTTGTAACTATCTTCCTGTGACTTTCAATGCTTAAACTGGAGAATGTGGAATAAGACACTGATATGAATATCATATTGAAAATATGTCACTTAGGAAGTAAGTGAAGAAAGGATTCACATAGTGAATGGATGTCAAAGATACTGGACAAACAATAACAGTATTGATAACAATAAATTGTTAACAGTCTAAGGTTTCCACACCTTTGCTGTTGTTACCAAACCGTTTGGAAAGGAATAGGTCACTGAAGAATGGGTAGACTTGAATATACATATTTACTTGTACTGAAACACTAAGAATATTTCACAAAACTTGATGTCTATACATTGGTGACATATATAAAGGAAATATCTTCCTAATTTTTCTTCTTAGGCACCTAGATGTGGGATTGCAAAATTGTGTATTTTCTTTTTCTCAGACACAGAAGGTAAGTATCTATGTCAATTTTTTCTCAACAAGTGGGAATAAGAGAAAACATTGTGCCTTCATCTCAATAGACTAATAGTAAGAAATTCACCCAGGTTAAGGTAAAATCATACCTCCTTGGAAGAGCATACTTTGCTCCTTCCCCTTCAAAATCCACATGAATACTCACTCTGGCAATCTAAGCATGGGTGATTGGTTAGGATTTATTCTACCTTTTGTTCTGAAGGTGAAATGATTCCCCTTTGCATGGAATAATTTAATATCAACTGTACCAATTAAGAGAAATAACATCACGACCTAGCAAAATCTGAGTATCATTCCTCCACATTGAGGAACAGAAAATTCTGTCCTTGCTCATAAATATTTAATATGAAATGCTTAAACATGTAATTGTCTCTTCCTTATATAAGGAATGTCTTATATGTTGAATAGTAAAAAATATTTGGATATCCTGCTAAGGAGCAGTGTTTTTTGATTAAAGGATTGAATTCGGTTTCATGAGATCTACTTTCAAATCTCAGGTCCTGTCTGTTTGAGTAGGGACTCTGCACATGACTATTCAGTTTCAGTCTGTCTTGCGAACTAAAAGTTTCACTTCCAGAAATCACAGAGAACAGAAAAGATTTGTGTGTGTGTGTATTATCACTTATCTGCTCTCAAGTCTCATTTTATACGGGGTAAAAACAAATCCCTGTATAACAATACAGCCGCAGTTTCAATGACAACTCTTCCCAACCTTCGAGAAATTACCTTATCTAGGTTCTCACCTGTTACAGCTTTGCAGAGCAAAAAACTTCTCTTGTTACATGTGAAGCATTTTGCATGAAATTGCATACTATATGATCCAGATCATTGTTTGAACCAGCAGGGGCTAGTGTTGTATTAAAAAAAAAGGCCAGGCTCAACCACCAAAAAAAGAAAGTTTTTGCCATTTGATTTTTTTTTGTTGTTGCCCTTCTGAAAGACAATGCCCTCAGTTCAGTTCACAATAACTCTTCGGCACATCATAAAACCACAAATGTGTTCTACTGTAATTCAGGATGAGCTTTTCTCACAAAGAGGTCAGGAGCCAAAAGGACATAAGTGTTCTCAGGCCTTGAAATTACTCCTCCAGGCGAGAGGGAGGCATGCTGGGGGATCTGTCTGTATTGCTCTTATATTGGCAAGGAGGCTTTCATCTCCAAGGCTGATGATCCCATACAGAAACTCCCTGATTCCCACAGGTAACTCTCCATGACTCCAAAATGGCCCACAATTTTACTTTCTAGTTTTAGTTAAGATTGTTGATGGGTTAAAACTTCTGAAAATAAAGGACACTGCACATAATAGAGTACTGTTCTAGGCCATGTCTTCAACTTTCATGAAATTCTATTGAGCTTTTTTTTTTCCATCATATCATTGCCAATAAATAAAATACTAAAAATAATAAAAAGAAAAGGAGGAGTCTTCTAGGAACTTAATATGCATTAGGCAAGAGGTGATAAAAATATCAGAAGTAGCACATGACAACTTCTAGTTTTACACAACTTGTAAGCAGTCAGCTCTGATGACTGCCCTCTTATTACTTTGCATGAAAGGTTAAATAAATTTTTGCCAGTTGTTACCCTAGAAAATAGATGAACACTTGAAATACATGAAAAAAGGCAAATTGTAAAAACACACACATATGTTCACTTGTATTTCTTAGCTACTTTCAATCCATCTACTTATCATTGAACTATTCATATGTAACTGCACTTAGTATACAGTAGCTTCCTAGCTCATAAAATATTGATTCAGGTTTTTTATCGTATATCTTTCTTGAACTTTGATCTTTCATACTTACTGCTCTCTTGATGAAATATTTAGAAGTACATTTTCCATGTGAAAGGTAAATTTAGAGTTTTTTTATGGTACCCTCTGTTAATGCACTAGCTTCAACCCACATGAGACCCAAGCTGAATTCTATCTTGGTCACGTTTAGTTGATCTTTGCATTTGCAAAAATCTTCCATTCCAAAGCAACTTTTATTTTAAGGTAAAGGTTATTTATTTTTGACCTGGTTGGAGTGGTTTACAACACTTTCTCACCAGGTACATTGAGAGAGACTTGAGAAGACACATCTAAAGAACTAACTTTAATAGTTACTTCCCAGCAGATAAAAATTTATAAACTATATGATAAAACAACACTCCCAGCTTAAAAAACCAACCAAACAAACAAAATCAACCACAAAACCATCAAAAAACCCACAAAAAACATTCTACATATATTTATAGGCAGTGTATGTTATTGAGTAATTTTGTCAAAGCAAGCAAAACTACTGTAATAACTCCTATACCAATTTCATCAATTCGAACACTTAGCATAAGAAAAAAACCATTCTCTTGAGGCTGAGAACTGATGAAGTCTCAGTTCATAGCTCATTCAACATACAGAATTGAATTTGGCATACAAGAACAAGCAAGGTCCAGCTAAATTTTTTTCAGGGTGCGGAGGACTCACAATGGGTCTGTCCACCATAGTTCCTCTGATAGCTGAACATCTTGTCTCCACCTAGACATTAACTTTCACAAAGCTTGTAGAAACTCAGTTAATTTTGAGACCTTTATCTCCTTGTTGTATTTGGTCGAAAACAATTTTGGCTGAAGGCTGCCAAGGTTCTTAGGAATAGAGACGTAGGGTGGCAGACAGACACACACATATACAGACCAAGAACACCTGCTTCTGTCATAGTATAGCTGTATAAATTAGGATATTATACTAAAATCAGTGGAGCAGTAGGTACTAAAGAAAATGGACAATGAATAATAAGAGAATACATCTTGTTCTCTACAGGATTGTTTTGTATTTCAAAAGTACGACTTGGGATTCTTCCCAAAGAGGTGGGACATCAATAGGCCAATGGAAGTTCATCCATACCAAGGCATATAGCATGGGCAACAAACAGGAGGAGCTGGAAACTGTGCAGCTGGAAAACTATGATTAGTTGAAATAATGGAAAATGTTGGTTTTGCAGCTGGACTCAATGATCTTAATGTTCTTTTCAAACCTAACTAATTCTATGATTATATATTGCTTATTTTGAATGTGCTGCACACAGTTCTTGATTAAGACAAGCTGTTTAGACAGATAGAGTGAAGAAGTAGAGAAACAGTCTAGAGATTTTCTCACTCTAAATTTTAAATTCACAAAATTTTGTGTTTAGGAGATATTACTATTGGGAGAAATTTCCATATAAACTGTGCTGAATATTTTCAATAGGAAACTTTTTTTTTTTAAACCAGAAAAGTAATGGATTAAAGTACTCCAAAAATATTGGAGTCAGTAGTGTTATTGAGATGCAGAACCAGGATTTAATTTAATTTTTTAGATATTGTTCACTGCATGACTCTCTGTCCAAGCATTATTTAGGGGAATAATAAAGACTGTATCCCCAAATACAGAATTTCATGGAAATGAAATGATCAAACTTTAAAAGACAGTCTTCAAAGTAAAGCACATCTACCAGCCACCTAGTCATATATTTAATTCAAAGTATTTTTATATTTTGATAACCTAAATTCATTTTTCACACAATGTGTGAAACATCTGTGTTTATTTTACTGAGACAGCTGGAATGTTAAAAGAACATTTAAACTTGTGTCATGCAAACATTTTGGTAGAAGAAAAGTTGATATCTCAGACAAAACCTGAAGACATATAGCTTTTATACGTTGTTTATATCATATATATGTTTCTTATTACTACAACAGACCTTTAAAAAAACCCCAAACCAATCAAGGTTTTCATTCTGCATTTTTGCCCACCTTATCAGTTTCCAATGTAAGAAAGTTTTGATGCAGAAAAAATACACAATACAGAAACACAGAGAACTGTCTTACCTTCTGGCTCCCTGATCTTACGTCCTGCTGCAGATTTTCGTAGCACACTCCTTCCTGAGTTGAACAAGCTAGTTAACTCATCAAGGGGACTGGTCAATGACCTTGAGTTTGTAGGGCTGTATGGAAATGAAGACGATGAATTTGAGTTCAATTTCCTGTGATCCGCTCTTGCTGCCTTTGGGGAGTAAGGCAGTTTGGAGAATGGAGAAGATGAGCATCCAAGCTGAGCAGGATTGGTTCTCTGAGGTACTTTTGACAGATCTGAATTTGTACCTGTTTTCCCTGCATTAATCAGAAAACTAGCACAAGTCTCTGGAGGAGATGCAAAGTGTGTAGAAGCCCGGTAGGAAGCAGGAGGTGGTACAGGAGGAGGTGGTGGTGGCAGTGGAGGAGGTGGTGTAGAAGGAGGAGTCACTTTGGTGGAAACACTGAACACAATCAAGCCTGGAGATACTGGTCTTTCATTCTCCCCTTTCTGGCTTTTGGAGTACTGAGGTGATAATGGACTTGAACCTTCTGACTGCACAGGGTATTTTAGGTTGGTTTCCAAAACAGGAAGCTTTTTGACCTCCAGTGGTGTTAAAGGTGATTCATCAGAAGCAGGTGAACATGTGACAGGGGTTGGAGGGAATACAAGAAGTGGTGGTCTGTGAGGGAGCAAGTTAGGGAAAGGGGCTGGAATGTCACATGAGTCTTTATAGATCAAAGCTGCTTGACTGTTTCCATCCAGTGTTCCATCCTCAATGTTAATATTTTTTTTGCTTTCAAACAACAGAGGAGGTGATCCAGTCACTGGAATTATTCCATTACCATTGCTTCCTTCTTCTGGTAGAAAATACTTCATTTCTTCATATACAGACTCTCCTTGTTCTGGACTCTCCACTTCAGCAGAACTGCTTTTCACTGCATTCCCTACCATTTCAATATAGACAGGCTCATTCTCCTCCTCTTCTTGTGACATAAAGAGATTCAGAACGCCGTGCTGTGGTCCATCAGTAGAAACTGCTCTCTGTACTGTCACAGTGTCATAGACACTTGGTTTAACTACTGTGCTTGCTTTTTTTACATCCCCGGGCTTTTGGCCAGGTATTTCTTCATAAGAGCCACTAAGTTTTGTATTTGGACTTCGCTTTGGTTTTCTGGGAGGTATTTTTTTCATGGTACTATAGTCATCACTGTGTGGTCTTGGACGGGTCAGTACTAGGAAAGTGAAAAAGGTCTGTGTTATTACCAAGTTAAAGTCAGCTTTTTCTTACACTGGTCTAGTACTTTAGCCCTCAAATGTTGTCCATTTAGTTCTACAATAAGCAGCAGTCACAAACATGGGACTCCAAGAAAAAGCGTAAATACTTCTAGGAATAAAATGCAGAATTTTCAGCTACCCAATCACAGGCCTTTGCTACCTGGGCATATAATCTGCTTTTGTAATCTCTAGTGCCACTAAAAGATGAGGACTCACACCTGAGGAAGTATATTTTGAATCCAAATGTGCACTGCAAGATCTGTAACACATGGAAATATGTGCTTGCTTCTCCTGTTGCTCCAAGGGAGGGGGGCATGCTTTCAACTAGGAGTCAGCACAGTGCTACTTTGACACATATGTGATCGCCAGTAACTGAAATACCCCTCTTTTATGTAATATCTCTAAATCTCTAATTATAGGATGATATTATGCCCCTCTTTTCTTTGGTACTGCAGGTGTGGAAATAATTTATAACTTTAGGGAATCCCATAGCCTAAGGGCAAATCCCCAAGTGAGTATACATTTAACTAAATTCGATGTCTCTTCATAGCCTCCAGGCATGTATGGAGTGAAGAGACTAGATACCTAGATGATTGGTCTTTTAAGATCAAAATTAGATGGTATAAATCAGAGCTGATTTTGGACAAAAACACAAAACTGACACAATTCTTGGAAAATGAGTATATGGCAGAAAAACTTGACCTATTGTTTCATACATATAAGAACTCCAAAATTGTTTTGTGAGTATTTGTAAGAATTATTGTTAAGACCACACATACATATATAAATTTTTGTTCTTTCAAAACACCTCTGCTAGAACTTCTTAGTTAAATCTTTTGCAGATTTGGACACAGAAAAATTAAATTACTACAGACCTCCTTAAACCATACTAGTTTAAAAGTATGTTGGATGCAGTTCATGTCTCCTTGCAAAGAGCTTGAATTGCCAAGGAAGAGGTTAAGAAAAATGGACTTTCACCTAATGAACTTGACATGAGAACAGTAATTATTTTGAGAGAGGGAGCTGCAAAGATTTTTATCCATTGTATGCAGAACTAGTGAGTTATAGAAAGCTTTAAACCCAACTTGCAGGATCTTCCTTGATAAACCTTGAGGATCGTTTACACAAAACACGACAAGTCAGGCTTATCAAGGAAAGCAGAATGCATTCCTTTCCTTCATCTTCTACCCATTCATTTCAAAGGTAAAGGAGAATAAAACAAGTGAACTTAAAACCATAATGCACTGAGACACTTTGGGACACTTGCAGCACTTTCCTTCTAAACAAAAATCACTGTAACCAAATTATGGCAAAAAATCCCCAAACAAACAAACACTGAATGCATAAGTTATTCATGTGAGTACAGAGACAATGTAGAGAAAGTTTAATGTTTAAGTCAGTGAAATTCAAGATTTGAGCATTCTGTTTTAGTGATGTAAGATATTCTAACAATTTAAAAGGGGTAGGATAGCTCATGTTGGCACATTACTTATTTCTAGAGAGATTTCTACCAATAGATTTTGATTTTGTCAAACTGGGCAATTAGAACACATGAGTATTATTTGCTGATTTGGGAATAAATGACAAACTGGCTAATTTTATTTACTGCCACTGAAATATTTCAAGGAAGCAGGACCTCTCAAAGGCATTTGACTGTGTTTAAAAGGATCAAAGTGAGAAGAATAAATCAATAACTCAGAGTAACATTTGCGACTGTCTCTGCCTTTATGTCTAACCTTCATTAGCGGTTTCCTTAGAAGCTGCCGACAAGCAAGCACTAACAGCCTCGTAGGAGGCACTCAGTCGTGTGTTGGGGTCCCTCTTTGGTTTGGGAGGAGGCTGTTTCCTTGGTGATGGCAGGCTATTGCTGTCGTCCATGCTGAAAACAGAGTGCAGGGAGGGGGATCTGATGGATGACCCAGCCGCAGAATGTACCAAGCCATCCACTGCCATGGGGACAGGGACGGAGCTGGAGTGAAAGTGCTTAGACATTCGACAGCCGGCAAAGCTGTCCTCAGAGACCTTCCCACCCTTGTCTTCAGCTCTGAAAGCACAGAAAAGAGGCCCAGATGCATTATTCAAGCAATAACAATGAACCTGTTCATGCAAATGTAACAACAGCTTTTTGGTAAACAATCTCACAACTCCCCTGCTGTGTCGAGGGGATGTGGGTAGTAATCTTCCGACAAACAAATCCAGATCAAGCTGCTAGCTCTCTTCCATTTCCTGTTTCATGATAAATCAGGACACCAGCCCTTTTTTACACAAATGCAGCCTTGCTTAAGCAGTCTTATGTTGTTGACCAGACATTCACTGAATGAATTGTTCACACTTTGATTGCTGCACACAATCAAAAGCTGGGTTTTTAATCTGAATGATAATTTCTGGGAAATCCATTTTAATAGAAAGTTACTGAGGCAGCAAATGCCGAGCCTTTATCATTATTTTCTAAAAAGACAACTATAAATTCTATTTAGATAATGCAAATCTTTAAAATATTAGATGACCTTTTTAACCAGCTACATTGGCTGCTTGAGCAATTCCACCCAGATATCCCTATGTCTTCCAGTTTAAACTTAATTATTAGTTATTACTTTTAATAATAACTTTTATTATTATTATGTTATGTTTAGTTGTTTCAATTACAATCCAGTTTTTCATTTTTTCCCTTTTTTTTCCTTGCTATTTGAATACATATTGAGAAATAACCTTCCAGCTGCTTCTGACAAATTGATTTTTAACAAAAATTCTTCAAACATTTTATTCCTCCAAGAATGAAAACATTGAGACCCTTTTAACTTAGAGTAGTAATGTAATAGATAGAAGATATCTATACAGCCATTTTTCAAACAAATCCCCAAGCATTTGTCTTTTTAAATTGTATTTCTGCATGGCAAATCACCAGCAGAGCTGAAATTCATGCACAGGATATAGCCAGCTGCCCATGTAGCAAATGAAATAGCAAAAGATGAAAGCATGGTGCTCAGTGGATAATTTGTTTTCACTGTAATGTTTAATTACAGTCTTTCCTACAAAGGCATTTCCTCCAATATGTAATCACTGGGATATTTGAAGCTAATTAAGCAGATGTGCTGCCATTTTCACTTTTATTAAAGTCACTGACAAAAGCAATGATAGCAAAGGGAGTCGTTCTGGATGAAAATTAAGTTCCTATGGAAAAATAAACATTTATATGTCCAGCAAGTTATGGACACATTCTTTCTATTCACACATACCGACTAACTGCAAATGCTAACTCTGCCCACTCAGCTGTCTAAGAGAGAAATCAGAGACTCAGTTCCTAGAGAATGGCTCTCCAGCATTTACTGGATTTCTAAAATAGGTACTCCTGAAAATTCTGATGTGAATTAAAAAAAACAACATTTGCCCTTTTTTAGATAAAAGCATCCTCCTCACAATCAATCTACTTGTTTCAGTGAGAAATCAGGATTTATTAGTCTGGACTTTAACATTTTCCTAGCTGTTTTTCATTACCTTGGCAATTTCTCAGTGTTGGTATTTTAAGTCAGAGGAATTTTTCTTTTGCTTGTTTGGTCTGATGAAGTTAAACCATAATCTATTTACCATAGAGTTAGAAGTATTTCTGTAAAAAAATAAGTGTTTCAGAGACTTGAATAAGTTCCTCTAAGCTCAGTGCCCCCTGAATAGGATATGGTAATCTCCTTAAGTTTCTAGAATTAACTATCTGATATACAGGGAAAAAATATGATCTAATATTGATTTGGGATGAGCATATACTTGAGAATCCTCTTGCAATCCTTCCATCATTTCTATTGTTTTCTAAGCAGGGAAGCAATTCACAAAAACTGAAGAGACACATTTGTTCTTCACAGCAGGTGCTTCTCATCTTACCTTTTCTGGCCTTCTTCTGGCCTGTTTCTAGCCTCTCCCTTTTCCCTGTGGTAAGCAGCGTTCATCTCGTTGCGGAGCCGGTCATTTTCCCGAGCAATGTCAGAGGCATTTTGAATCACCAAGTCATCGTATGTTTTCAATCCCATATCCTCAGCACTCTGCAAGAAGCTTTTGATTGAGGTGACCTCTTGCTGTTTGATGCTCCTCTTCTGTAGCAAGCGCTGTCGAGCTAGAAATCCTCTTACAACTACCATAGTGGAAGGAGAAAATATGGACCAGTGAAAGACAGCTAATTGGGGAATTAACTTAATATCACTGTGTGTTCTGCTGTAAACATGAGGAAGCCAAGTTCAGCCAATATCTTATACAAATTAGGAAAAAAATCTGATGGCATATAAATAACATAGTAAAATGGAACTCTTTCTGTTTTCTACTGCCAGTGCTTAAAACAAGGTAGTGACAGTAAATTAATAAATTTGAGCTCTCAGAACTCAAAATGTTTATTTTCACTGAATGCTATTTTTTATTACATTACAACGTAGATATAATAAAATGTATACATCTTACACATGCATAGTGTAAGATGTATATATAGATGTATACTACAGATTGTGAAAACATACATTTACACTGCAAAGGTCAAAAAATAGTTTGTTTCAAAATAAAAGCCTGGATAAATTAATTGCAGTGAATGCAGTAGGAATTAAATGATTGCTGTTGGTCAGCTTTAAAAAATGCTTTAAGTGTTTCAATGTACCTAATACCTCATCAAAATCACAACCAACACAAGATTTTTTTTTGTTTGACTTAAAGACCTTTCACTGCTCATTTCCTTTCAGCTAAAACAATTAGATTAATTTAATGCAAATTTCTCAAATGTATCTGTCACATCATATCTGCATTTTTCAGTTAGAAGTTTTCATCTACATTGCATCAGCTTCATTTATCTATTAGACTTTTTCTTCACACTCTTTGTCAGCTTTATGCTGGGAAAAGGTTTTAGTGTATCTCCTGTAATAGCTTTCTGTAGCACTTTCCTATGTAAGTACATTCATTATAACAAATCCTACCCAAATACCACCCAGTATCCTGGATTTTCTGAAGTACAGTTGATCAGAAACACAAGGCACAGGGACCTCTATTATTACTATTACCTCAATAGTAAATTGGGCACCATTTTAATCCCAGCACCTGCAACAGGTACTGTCAATATCCTCTGAACCAATGGTTTGGCTTAGAAGGCAGAAATATGCTAACTGAAAGTACTGCGTTTGTGCAGGTGTTTGTTTTAAGTTCCACATGTTTCCTTCCAGATGTAGAACCACTGCTGTGTATCTCATAGGGAAGAACCTGCTTTAGAATTATTTGTCTGTTGCCTTAAATACTCTTGGTTTTCATCAATTTACATGAATCAAAAACAGGTCAAACTTCATCACTGCTTCTTATGGTTACTCTCTTTCTGGTCAGTTGAAAGTTTTTCATCAGTGAAGTTAGCAGATGATAGCCTGGATAAGATGTTTGAGTTTGGGGGAAGATACCAAGAATGTTGATTGGAGGATAAAAAAGTTAAAATGCATTAGGTATTTACAACAACATAGTTAAATTTCAGATTTAGGATTACTGCAGAACAACATTAAATGATGAAGAGTCAAGATGAAATAATCTAGAGGAAAAATGTCAACAGAGAAAAACACAATTAGTCTTCTATGAATATAAAATGTTATTGAATAAAATAAACAGCTAAAGCATAGGGTAATGTAAGGTACTTTCTATCATCTTCTAGTGCCTTGTTTAGACACTAAAAAAAAGACTTCTTTTGTAGAGATGCTCAGTGCCCAGCTGACAAGATGTAAGAAAGGCTAATGTTAACATAGTAATAGTGCTTCTATCCAAAATTCACTGAGTTTGAAAACCTTCAAATTCAGATAACTTGAAATAATTTCTCATAATAATTTATGATAGACAGATTTGAAGGTTTATACTTTTATAATCACAACCAATCAATGCCTTTAGTTACATTGCATAAAATCTGACTTCTTTAAATTCTGACACATTAATACACATACCCAATTTACTTGAAAGGGAAATTAATAGTACAGTTATTGTTGACAATTTTATGAGAGTATTCATAATAAAGATGTTACTGAGTCTGAATCTAAGGGTTACTGTTGCAAAAAGAATGAATACATGCATAGAATATTATCAGAGTTCACTGCTTATGAATATAAAAATTTTGAAAGAGCTTAATAATAAAAAAATGCTTTTTTCTAAAGTATTCTCTTTAAACCTATCTTCTGCAGAGCAAATATAAGCAGCAAATCCTGGGTGACTTTGGAAAAAAACCTGTATTTTAAAGTAACATTTTTACAAGAGTCTGTGTGTCTGTGTGTGCTTTTAACTTGACAAAAAATCAAACCAATAAAAAGATTGGCAACACCATCAAGGTTGATGAAAATAAAGAAATTAAGAGATCAGCTCTCTGATAGGATTGTTAGCAGGCATGAATGAGCATCTTAGAGTAGCCTGCTATAATGGTCCAGTAAAACGAGATCCAGTAGAGCTAATTGTAACATTTAGAGACTGTACAGCTACTCTGAATTATGCACTTTTACCAAAAAGAAGGAGAAATATTTAACAAAGCTTTATTAGGAAGGGTTGGTAGATAGACATCCCTATTTTGCACATATTTTCATGAACTGAGTAGTTCATCTCTATGAGAATATTTGAAAGATTTTGGTTTTGGTTAAACACAGAATAATTTTATAACCTAAAAAACTGCTGTGAAATGCAACTCTCACATCCTAGACTTTTACTGCTTAGTTTCATCTACTACTGTTGGGTACTATGATTGTCTCGTGAATTTGTTCCTCATTTATGTAGATCTAAAATAATTCTTATTACGAAAATGAAAAGAATTGAGGTTAGCACCCACAGGGCAGAAAAATATCTAGTACTTTAGAGTTCATCTAAGGATGAGGATTGGAATAATCAAAATTCCAGTAGACCATGGATCTGGGTTATGTGAAGAATTTATTAACTATTGTGTATAAAATGTATTCAAGTTAATTCCTCATCTACATGAACTCTGATGGAAGAACTTCAGCATGATTGCCCTTCCTCTAGGTACAAACAATTTTCACAGTGATTCAGGTCAAAATGTATCATATGTAGTTCTCATACCTGCAGAAAAAAAAATATGACAAGGTCTCTAAACTCACCTGTACAGTTTTAAGTAAAAGTGCTTCTACACATGCTTTCACTTTAGTTTGACCACTATCTTCGCTTGCGTAAGATAAGTTTTAGGATACCAGAAGGACTTATATGGTTTGCTTTGTTTTGGGTTTTTCCCCCCAAACCTAGAAGAAAGGATTGCTAGTTAGATTTGAAGTAAAAAGAGTTGATAGGAATTTTGGGCAAGACCTGTTTCCCCTTAAAGCTAAGCTCTTATCTAGGTATATGATGTTACATTTAAAGCCTGATACAGAAATTAGAATCATAGAATCAGAATATCCTGAACTTTAAAGCGCCCATAAGAATCATCAAAGTCCAACTCTTGGCCCTGCACAGGATACCTCAAGAATCACACCATGTGCCTGAGAGCATTGTCTGAACAGTTCTTGAGCTCTGTCAGGCTTGGTGCTGCGACCATTTCCCTGGGGAGCCTGTTCCAGTGCCCAACAAGTTGCATGATGATCCCTTGGGTCCTGTCACTGATCACCAGTGAGAAGAGATCAGTGTCTGCCCCTCTACTGCTCCTCATGAGAAAGTTGTAGGCTGGTGTGAGGCCTTCCCTCAGTCTCCCCTTCTCAAGACTAAGCAGGCCAAGTGACTTCAGCCGCTTCTTGTACAGATTCCCCTCAAGGCCCTTCACCATTTTTATAGTACTCCTTTGGATGTTTTTTAACAGCTTTATTTTTTGTTATATTGTGATTATTGACTAGTTTGGCTATTATTCCATATGTTTTCAGGAGAGGTCTAGCTTCCAAAGTCGCCTGCATGTAAAGGGTGAGGGGACAGAAGTGCATTGGGACTGACACCATTACTCACTAAGCATCACTATGTCAGTGTAAAGTGTATGGATACCAATTTTAGGATAACATAAGAACAATGTACTGGTACTTTATTCTATTCAAAATCTGCCAGAGCTCTTTTGCATGCTAATTCTACAAGTTTACAATTACACCTGTTTGCAAAAGGCAGCTTCTTTCATGAGCTAATGACACAAGGTCGTTGTCTAACTACTGCTTACTCATCCAGGTTCCTGATTTTCTCAGGTTTCCCAGATCATAAAAAGCATGCAAATGAGCCATAGCTTTAAACACACTTTTGGCAAAAAGGGCTTTTCAAGTTACCCTAATTAAGGAGGATAGAAGGAAAACCAAGAAAAATATTTTGTAAGGAGCCATGAAGCCCTATTATCTTCATTCTTCAGGCAGGCTTTGGTGATCTATTCTCTTACTTCTGTAAAACATGGACATATCTGAGGATGTTTTCAGTTTTGGTGTAGGGTAATATTGAAGCATTCTGTTTGCAAATCGGATTCTGAAAGGTAAATATTTCCTTTCTTTGATAAGTCAGCATAAGAAGGGAAAGAGGGTAAACTGTTATTGCTTTTCAAAATGCATAAATACAATAGGGTAATTTGAATTAAAAAAATCATGGCCATGTTATAAACTCAGCTGAACTGTGGCTTCTGTTACCTGTCATTCTCCATGTTCATTTCTGAACTGTTACCATTTGGATTTCACTTGCTTCAGGTTTTCTCTTGACTTCCTCTTTTTCACTACATGCTTACAGTGAGGAACAGATAATTAAAATGAAAGGGGTTTATATTTCTTAAGTCTGCAATATTATGTGTCTGACAAAAAAAGGGATAAGATTTTGTATTCTTAATTTCCTTTAAATAGGTGAAAATGGGAATTGCTGCAGACATCAGCCAATTAGGTAAATAATGAATGGTGTGAAGGAAGCTTCTTCAAACAAAGCAATATTCATATTTTCAGCAGTTATTTGGGACTGATAGAAAATGGAGCATAAGTAACAGGAAACCAGGAGGCAGTGGATAGTACCTCCTTTTAAAAATATGTCAAAAAATGTCAGTGACCTCAAGAAAAAAGCAGGCATAAAATGGGGAAAAATAAACATAAAACATAAAAACATAAAAAACTAGCAGTCAAATAAGGAAGTACTAGGAAAAGGGGAAAAATAAGGACAACTAAACACACTCACTTATTAGCTTTGTTTTAGTGTTGATATATTTGAAAATATTCCAATTTTGTACCACTGTTACAATATTTGATATGCAAAAAGAAAGTAAAGGTGATATTAATGCCTTGAAAAATCACTGAACTTACTCTAAAAAGAAAATATTCCAGATCCTCTAAGTTTTAATTACATTCAAGACTTTGTCATAAAATTATGTTTGACCAACAGAAAGTGCAAGAATCATCAATGCTAATATCATCCCAAAAATCTGCGTATATCTGTAGGGAAATGTATAAAAATATAGCAACTATTCAGGGTGGAGAAAATCTCTTTGCTATGAAATATTCTGCTCCATGTACAAAGCAACAGCTCAGGAATACTTGTTCTGTAACTGTTACCTTTTTGGCAGGTTATAATTTTCTTCTGAAGCTGAAGGCACAAATCGTTGAGATGGTCAGCTTGCCAGTACTTAAGAAACACTTTTCGAACTCCTATCTAGAATACAGACAGCAGAGAAATCATCAACAAATAAGGCCAAAACAATGAGAGGTAAATAGAGATTGCATGTTAACAATCGACAAAGGGTTAAAATAATATCTGCAATTTAGGAACAGTAAAATGCCAATTCTGTAAAAGAAATGCAGTTATCACTTGGTTGAATAAAAGATGTATTTGTAAAGGATGAACAAGCTGTCAGACAGATAGTTCCACTTCAGTTCCAAAAATATCCAGAACAAATAGCACAGACTTCAAGTTAAATACAAGTTGGGGAAAAAGCATTCTAAATCTAATGTGTTAGACAACACAATAGAAAATAAGGTTTAGATCTTAAAAAGCAGAAGGGTGTGTGCATGGGGAAAGGTGACAAGACAAACCCATGTAGAACAGAAAATGGTGAAATAGCTGTCATCTGTGGAACAGGAGGATGGGAGAAACTCACTGTCATTAGTGACAAGGAGTCCTAATATCCAGTAAAGTTATGAATCCTAGTTACCAGCCTTGCTTACTGAAGCTGTGCTTTGGGTCTCCTTTCAGGACCAAAGTCAGAGACAGGGACTCATTTGTGAAAAATAATCTCCTAAGTATTGATTCTGGTGTTGTGTAGTATCTTGGTTTAATCATCTAGTTCTCAGAGTAACAATCATTAGATGCTCTCACTCCTTTAGAGGCAAATTTAGCTAGTTAGACCAAAAGAAAACACCTTTCTTTTGATACCTTCTGAACAAGCTGAAACAGTCCTATAAAATTCTTTGTATCATCTTCAAACGCATTCCTTTCTAATAGACTTTAAAAACCACACACAACCCAGCAGCTCTAAAACCAGCAAGTAACTGGGAAAAAACCCCAAACAATAAACCAATCATTTTTCTCAGGAATTTTGTAGAAGCAACTTTCTTCACTTCATAGAAATAAAAGGAACAGTGCCAGAAAACTGTGCTACCCTAGAAGATTCTAGCTTTTGCCTAACTATTAATTTTTTTATGGCTAATAGGCATACTGATTAATTCATACAAGTCTGGCTAAAATTGCAGAAATTCATTCTAACTCTTGTTTGTCTCCAGCTTACAAGCTCACTCTCTTCTTACTGAACCATCCTGCTCCACTGGTGTTTTTTACTTTAGATCTGGGTGACAGGTATCTGGAGGGTTAATTGCATACCCTTCCAATTTTTTTTTAATCCAAACACTGTTAGATGTACATCCTTGTAGGGTAGGATGACAGAAAGCCAGGATATATATTTCACAGCTAAACTCCATTAACTAAATTCAGAAATGATTGTGGCAAATTTTTGTCCCTTGGCTTCCCTTCTCTCTACTGTAGAGAGCAACTATTTTGAATCAAATGTTTTAAAAAGTCTGTAATTCTGAAGTTTGAGCTAACAATGGTGGTGCAGTTGTTAGTCTTTTAATTAAAATCAGATGCACTCAAATGGCAAAACTAGAATGCTTTCTATTTTTTTTTCCATTAGTCTTTCTTTTCCCTATAATATAATCCCTTTTGAATTGTCACAAAGTGTGTGGAAGTAGGTGACAAAAAACATGTTTTACTTGTCTCGTCATTGTAGAAAGTCAGAAATAGGGAACAGGCTCTCTCTGTGTGGTGGTTAATCTGAGGCAATCTTCCTTAGATCCAATTGTGCAGTCACATGCCACTCTTAGGGCCATACTCTCATTTTCATTTTCCTGACTGATGACTTCAAAAAATTTTTTTTACTTCCTCAGCTTTCAAAATTCCCTATTCACCTGGTTATCTTAACCCTTTGCTCATTGAACAGTTTTTTTCCCATCCATCTTATCAAACTACATTCTGAATCTATGTTATTACTAGTTGTGGCTACTAATATCTTCATTGTCTTGCTTACATTGCCTTAAATACAGATTTCTCTGTAAAAAATAACTGAATTATTATTCATATAGTTAACTGTAATTAAATTATCATGTGGTTATTATAATTACCATTTCATCTTAGCAGCTCTCAGACAACGCCTGAGAACAAATACTTAATAAAATTATATTCCCCTACTCTGATTAAATTTTCTTTTTATACTTCACCTTTCCTTTCCACAGATCCTCTACATCATACAGTTTTTTTCCTACCATCTCAGGCCTATGCCAAATGATCCAATTTTTCCTTATTTCTGTCCTTTGTTCTTAATTACACAGAATTCTGGCTTCTCCCCTTACTACAGCAATACTGATACTCGGACAGTAGAAAAGGGGATGAAAATTACACTTTCAAACCTTAAAAAAGCTCTTATTAAGAGCTTATTAAGCTTAAAAAAGCTGTAGTAATGCCCATGGCAAAATTAACAACCCCGTTCTCAATAATCTCATTATTGACACACTGGTTGGTCAAATGTGTAACTTAGCTAAACAATATTTCAAATGTGTAACTTAGCTAAACAATGAGTTGCAATTTATTGTGCAGTGTGCAGTCACAAAATCATCGCCAAGACAGTTGCTGAAGATCATGTTGGTTTAGCTACAAGTGTCTGACACTGCAGTCACAAAGCTATCGAAGGGACATGCAAAGCCTTATTGCTCTTTTCTCTCATCCTATACCCAAGGAAAAATATAAATGGAGTTATTGTGGCATCACTTATGCTATGAACTTCATTAGTAGGAGCCTGCTACAATTTTTAAGTGAATGAAGAAATACAAAATGTCGATACAAATCCATTTTTGCATTCAGATAAAAGCTATTTATAGATTTTTACATCATATGCCCGGTCTACAGAGAGTAGAGCTCTAGACAGAAGCATGTATAGCAGAAACTTCTATTACATGTTTGATTTTGTTAGTACAGATAGAAATCTCTTTTGCTTAGTCTTTGAATTAAATCTGAGAGCCTCTAAGGCTGACCAACAGAACAAGATAGTCTCACTGCCCTCTTTACAGTTCTGGTGTTCAGTGAAAGCAGTAATGCTGAAAAATGTTGGAATTTCACGTCACATATCAAAACAGTTTTTGAGGTTGCCACCTGTCTTCATTCTGGTCTCTTCTTTAATCACAAAATGTTTCCTGCTTGCCTAGGGGAAAAAAGGTTCAAATGTTCTTCCATTAAAACATTCACTTTTCAATATTTTTTCTGGACTACAAAGTGCTCTCAATATGTGTCGAAATTTTAATGTCACTCAGACTCCTGTATAGTAAACCATCTGTGAATTACAGTCAAAGTTATTTTAATTAGGAAAGCATTAGGGTTTAAAATGTTATTTTTCAAAATGAAATGTTTTTTAAAGACTAAGTAAAATTGTCATTGATGACTACCAAAGCTTCAATCGTTGCTACAGGCCAACTGGGTTTTTTTTGGGGGGGAAGGGAGCTGTNTGTAGGATGTAGAAGTACAGACATTCAAAACTATGGAATGGATGCTGAGATTGTGTGTAGGTGGCATGGAGGCAGTATTAGCTCATACTTAATAGGTGTCAAGGGAATCTGTAAAGCTGTTCTTTAGTTTAAAAAAGGCAATTTGTGGGAGTGCTGAGTGTTTCTGGCAGTACTTTCAAAATAGCTACCTACGAAAGACAGAGAACTATAGTCTAATGATATTTTACACAATGACACACATTTTCACAGAGCATTAATGAAATTTAGGAAAAAGCCTTAATACTATTGTAAAATGTGTCTTGCTTTGTACATGTCTACAAAGATATTATCGTGACAAACACAGGGCACTGATTTTTTAGGACTAAAATTTTATTTTTAAAGGTTTACTCTCTCTGCTTTGCTTCATACATTTTAATAATCCTTCTTTGTAAATTAGTGACATTGCACTGTGGTACATACTGAATAAACCTACATTTTAGCATACTTTATTTATGGCCTTAATATAAAGTATATGAATAGTCTGGTATTCAAGCAAGTGACATCAAGCATTTATATACATTCTTGTCAGGAGCTGGACTTAAGGGAGAAAAATTGTCATTCAGGTCTCTGGGAAAGGGCAGAATAATGGTCACTCCTTTTCCCTAAACTGTACAAACCTCACCTCACAGCTCTTCATACTTGTGAGGCAACATGAAGCACTGCCTTACAGAAAAGGAAAGGAAGTGATTAGGAAATATAAGATGCATGTAAGAAACACTCAGTAGGCGAAACCCTACCCCAGTTTTATCTCATGGGATCTCGGTATTTACCAGACCTATCATTCTAGTTTTCAGAATTCTAGAAACAGACACAGCACCAAAATGTGGTGGTATATCCTCCTCCCCACCTCCTCCCCAGGCCTGCTCTACGATCTCACTCCTAACCTGAGCCAAACCACTCATTCACAACTCAGAAGAAACAATAGAAAAGGGTTTCTTAGCATGAATGAGAAATACAGGCAACAGGTGACAGGGAGAGCAGAGGCACAGAGAGGAAACCCTAATTCTGGAGACTGGAAAACTAATCACAGACAAATAAAGGATGAAGACTGGGACCAAATATCAAGCAAAGTATCTAGGAAAGTGTCAAAAGGTGGGAGAGGTGGGAGGGGGAGAGAGGAAGACATGGGATCCAGATCTGAGATATAAAAAAAAAAAAAATTGAATTAGCAAGACTACTAATCCTAAGCAAAACCTGAAAGATGGATGGAGAGAGGGAGGAATATATTCTAGAGGGAAAAAATATTTTTCATAGAAATATGAACTAAAAATAGAGCTTTGTGTTAAAAGAGTGAGAGCTTGTGTGAATTCTGAGGTCAAAGTCAACCATCTGTCCTATTCTCTGGCTGAAGGGAAGCATGGGTTTGTCTAGTATGGCACAAAGTCACTGAGTGAGCTTGTGGGCAGTGTCTGGCCCAGGTCAATCTTTTGGTAGTACTGGTGAGGTAGAAAGTCACTCTCTGGTGGTTTCTGCAACTAGCAAATGATTTCCAATATTTAATGGCGTGACAAGATGAAAAAAAAATATAATGGGACAATATCACTTTACTGATATAATCAAAGTATGAGGGAAAAATAGATGCTTGTGTTTTAATAATTTCTGTTAGTATGATGCCCCCACCCCCACCCCCCAGCCTGCAGGGTTTTATTTTTTAATTGCCTAAAATAAAATTGACTTTTAAAGTAAGATATTCAAAACAAACAGGAAATTTACTTCAGTTAAAATTACTAAATAACAAATGAATGAACAGGCATAAAATTTATGAGGTCTAAAGTTTTCCTACTTGAGGGAAAGAAAAAAGTTAAGAATCCCTTATATATTAGACTGCTTCCAAAGTACTCCAGTACTTCAGCATATCAGGTACAATGCAATTCGTGTAGCATGACCACTTTAATTTTAGCCAAAATAAACAGTTCTGTTTAAAAAATAATTTAAAAGATTCTCTGAAATAAGCATAAAATCATAAAATATGTATGATTTCATACACTTCTGCTATTCCTCTGATTTAATCATATGCCACTTATGTTCTACATTCTGCTATTTAATCATAAATATATTTTTTTCCTAAAAAGGACCATAGTATGCTAATATTATATACTGGTACATTGAAATTTAAAAATACTTAAGGACAGCTTTATCAATTCCAATAAATGAAACACCCATAGAACAGTAATAAAATATGATTTTTTTTTCTGACTGGTAAGACCTGTGGATCAGATTTTATTTTCCCTTTCCAGTTCTAGAAGTTTTAGAAGAATTTAAAATCTCTAAATGGACATCTGGGATTTCTCTATTCCTCTATTGAGGAATATTTCGCTGTTCCTCTCTAGTCCTCTATTGAGGACTTATTCTCTGTTTTAACACTCATGACTGCAAGTTTGACAATACAGCTCCTCACTGGCAAAGATCATTTCTCCATAAACACTGCTGGCTCCTGAAACAGCTTCAGCAATGTCTGTAGTTGTGAAAGTGTGAACTGGCACCAACACAGCATCTATCTCAAGCAATTACCTCATTTGGAGCTTCATTAAAACATTCCAACTGGCTCTCCTGTACTGCTTATTTCACACCTGATGAGTCTTTGGATCATCCCATTTGAAACTTAAGACTTAGTCATTGACAAATTAGTGATCTCTTGTGTTCAGAATTCAAAGCTACTGATAAGAAGGAATCATTGTGGATTAGAGGAAGCAGGCTAAATATTGGAAAGGTAAACTAAGACAAAGCTTTTATTAGAAGTTTTTAAGGATTGCTATCTTTTAACCAGATAAGCATTTCTAGCAGTAAAAGGCTAAAATATTCAGTTTCAGTGAAGTCTGACCTTTGCAGTGCTTGTATTTAACAGATGCACTTTATAGTAAAAGCAAATTAAATTGATGTTTTCTTTCTCTTCTGGTATGGTACTAGTTGTTTGCATTTCAGCAAGCTCCATCTGAAGTAACTCAGAAGGGTTAATTGCAGACTACTGAAAATGTAGAGCTACAAGTTTTGATGAGAAAGCTCAGTAAGCTATGAGCTAACAGCTAACTCTTTTTTATTGAATTTATATTTGCAAGCTTAACAGTGTGAGGAATGATAATCCAAACAAATGAAAGTTTCCTTATGTCAGTAAAAAGAGCCAAGGACTGTTTGTGCCCATACTTCTCCCAAAGCATGATAATGTTTGCAAATTAAGTCATGCCATTGTGACGGTAGGTTTTGCTTAGCTAATGCATCAGCGTGTTACAATAAATGAACACAGCACTGAAAATGGGGATTTTCTAATATAAAGACCTTCACATATTCTGGGGGACAGGAGATTCTTCTGCTTTACATGGACTAGCCAGTACTTCTGCTCAATTTAACCCTAAAGTTACTAAATATCACCTCACTGACTTCTCCAAGGGCTAAACAAGTCTATTACTTTCTCTCTCCCTGGAGTAGAAATGGTTTGTTTTGATTTAGCAATCTAATTTTCTCTGACATCAGATGTGCTTAAAAGTCACAGCAAGCAGCTAAGCTTGTAGTGATTGAGTATATATTTAAGCTGAAAGAATACCTTATCAAGACTGCACACAGAGTCAAGATGCAAAAAATTGCCTTTCATTAGTAGCTCTGCACTTTCATAATTCCAGTACTTAAGTTAAGTGCATGGCTGGAACTGCATGGTATGTCAGCTTCAATGAAACCACTATTTTATTGCCCTAGTTTAGTTATCTCCAGCTCAGTTTACCCAAGGAACAGCAACATTTCATAAAGCTATCAACACTCCCTACGTGACCAAAGACAAGTCAGCAGGGAAGAAGACCAGCTTGGCTGAATAGGGAACTTTCACTGGAACTCAGGGAAAAAAAAAGAGTTTGCAACCTTTGGAAGAAGGTAACTTAGAAAGAGTACAAGGATGTCACTAGGTCATGTAGAAAAAAGGTCTAGAAAGGCAAAAACTCATCTGGAGCTCAATCTGGCCACACTGGGAAAGATAATAAAAATCGTTTCTATAAATACATTAACAAAAAAACAGGCCCAAGGAAAATCTCCATCCTTTTTTGGATGCAAAGAGGAAAAGGCAGAGGTATTTAGCGCCCTCCTTGCCTCAGTCTTCAGCAGAAAAACTAGGTATTTTCAAAGCAACCAGCCTCCTAAGCGGGTAGACAGGGTCAGGGAACAGGACAGACTCCTTGTAACCCAAGAAAAAGCAGTTAGTGACCTATTGTCCCACTCAGACACGCAGAGGGCACTGGATGGGATCCATCTGGGGGTACTGAAGGAGCTGGTGGAAGAGCTTGCTAAGGCGTTCTCCATCATTTATCATCAGTCCTGGCTAACCAGAGAGGTCCCAGACAATGGGAGCTTGGCCAGTGTGGCACCCATTTACAACAAGGGCCTGAAGGAGTATTTGGGAAACTACAGGCCTGTCAGCCTGACCTCAGTGCCAAGGAAGATTATGGAACTGATCATCTTGAGTGCCACCATGCAGCACTTACAGGACAATCAGGGGATCAGCAACCAGCAGGGATTTAGAAAAGGCAGGTCCTGCCTGACCAACTTGATCTCCTTTCATGACCAGGTGACCTGTCTAGTGGATGAGGGAAATGCTGTCTACCTGGACTTCAGTAAAACCTTTGATACTGTCTCCCACAACATTCTCCTGGAAAAGCTGTCAGGTCATGGCTTGGACAGGTGCACTTTTTGTTGGGTTAAAAACTGGCTGGACAGCTGGGTCCAAAGTGTGGTGGTGAATGTGGCTGGTTCCACATCCAATTGGTGGCCCAGTCACTAGTGGGGCTCCCCAAGGCTCAGTATTGGGACCAGTCCTGTTTAACATCTTTATCAATGGTTTGGACTGAGTTACCCCCAGTAAGTTGCAGACAACATCAAAGTGGGTTGGAGTGTTGATCTACTAGAAGGCTGGAAGGCTCTGCAGAAGGATCTGGACAGGCTGGATCAATGGGCCAAGACCAATGGTAGACATTCAGCAAAGCCAAATATCAGGCCACACTTTGCCCACAACAACCCCAGACAGCCTTTCAGGCTTGGGTCAGAATGACTGGAAAGAGGCCCAGCAGAAAAGGGCCTGCCTGGGGATGCTGGTTGACACCTGGCTGAACATGAGCCAGCAGTGTGCCCTGATGGCCAAGAAGGCTAATGGCAGTCTGGCCTGTATGAGGAATAGTGTGGCCAGCAAGGCCAATGAAGTGATCGTCCCCCTGTACTCAGCACTGGTGAAGCCAAACCTCAAATTCTGTTTCCAGTTCTGGGCCCCTTACTCCAGTTTCCAGAGAAATTGAGGTTCTGGAGCATGTCCAGAGAAGGGCAATGGAGCTGGTGAAAGATCTGGAGTGCTCCTGTGAGGAGCAGCTGAGGGAGCTTCCATTGTTTAGCCTGGAAAAATCGAGGCTCAGGGAGGACCTTATCACTCTACAGCTACAATGAAAGGAGGTTGTAGCAAGGTGGGGGTCTGCCTCTCCCCTAGACCACTGGTGACAGGACAAGAGGAAATGGCCTCAAGCTGTGCTAGAGGAGGTTCAGATTGGACATTAGGAAGAATTTTTTCACTGTAAGGGTGATGAAGTATTGGAACAGGTTGCCTAGGGAGATGTTGTAGTCACCATCCCTGGCAGTGTTCAAGGAGCAGCTTCACATGCCACTTAGTGCTATGGTCTAGTTGATGTGGTGGTGTTCAATCAAAAGTTGAACTCAGTGACCTTGGAGATTTTTTCCCAGCCCTAATTATTCTATGATAATAAATACTTGCTTCTAACACGTAAGCTGGTGAAGCAAGCACAAGACATTGGCCAACTAATAGTGTTTGCTCTTATGCTCTGCTAAGCAGTAGAAAATAAACCAAAATTGGACCCTGATATTCTGCACTTTTTGTCTGTTTGCAAACAGACTGCAGTATTTATGACAGAAGAAAGAACATGTTCTGTGAGTAGGGTCTGAGCTTTGTTGCTTTGTAGGTTAATAAAACGCTCTTCAAACACAGCTTATTGAGAAGGAACAGAGAAATTGTCAAGCAGGAAATAAATACAAAGATACTATTTTCTTTACTCATTCTCAGGGATTTTAATTCAGAACACTTTTCCCTCCCCCAGGTTAATATCACCTTTCTCAAAATGGGATGGTGAGGTACATTATCAGAAGAAAGTTTAAAGTATTATCCAGATTCACTCAGCTAAAATGTCCAGATCTTTCTTTTTCCCCCTCTGCTCTTGAGCTTATTGGCAACTTCATCCTCTGATGATGACATATAAGCTGGAGGTTGATTTCAGATCTGTGTTGCTTCCTCCTAAATATCATCATCTTTGATGAGGATATTTTAGCTATCTTTTGGGTTCATTTTTTTACCTGAATCTGCAACAGCTCTTCAGGGAAGTGCATGTAACATTTTGGGGAAGACAGTTTTTGATTTATTCATGAACTCCTGCAACAATTAGATTTTCAGTTCCAGCAGTGACTCATTTGAAGGAGTTACTGCTGGCAACAGTGGCTGAATAAACTGGTTATATGTGTAACCCCCTGATTTTTTGGATGATTTTTAGTAATGCACTACAGATGACTCCTTTCTTCTGACTTTGCTAGGTGACATTATCCTTGCTTCCTAATTCCTTTTTTCTTTCCTTTCCTCCTCCCTCTTTATACCTTTTAAATATTTTCTTTTTTTCAGAGTCCTCTGCTGTAAAAGCAGAGGAGAGCAACCATGACAAATGCAGATTGTGTAAGCTTCTTCATTTAGATTGTTATTTAAAGTTCAACTTTCATGATTAGTCAAATGAATCAAAAAGATAATTGAGAGAGAGATTATGTGACACAGAGAGTAGTCACTACTGCTGATAGTTGGGTATGTGGTTTTGTATCACCTATACAAAATAGGTTGGTACCAAGCTGGTATTCACTGGACATTTAAGAAATTGGACTTGGAGTGAATTGTCTTAAATTTTCTTCTATGCTTTTCATCTTTCCATTTCTTTTTATATCTCTCTGTGGCTTGAAAAAGGTGTACAGAGAAGGTCACTCATTTTTTCAACCCTTGTTCCTTGCAGCTTAGTCTGTGGCCATGTGCTTCTTAGTCACTGAGTGACAATGGTATAACTCTCACCCCCACACCCTGCCACTCCATTTAACTTATCAGTGTCTCTGAAGAGTTTTGTGCCTTTCTGGTCTGAGGGATAATGCATTATGCACTGCTGTAGTTTTGCACACCTAACTTCTTCTGGAGTTAATGAGATTAGACTTAGAACTTCTAAAATCTGTTTGAGATCACAAGCTTCAGTCCTCTGCATGATGGAAGGATTCTGTTTTGCAATTTTCTCTTAAAATTGCAATTTTAAGAGAAATTAATTGCAATTGCTCTAATCTTGAGCTCTAGGCTTTCACTGATGACCAACTGCTTTTTTCCTGTGCTGTAACAATGGCTCTTCTCCAGGGAAATAAACTTGATAGGCATCCTGCTTTGTGTTTTGTGACTGGAGCACGCTATGCAATTATTGTTACACAGCTTTTATCCAATGTCAAGCTTGTATCCCCACATAAGTTCTAAATGTGAGGGGTTCTCTCATCTCCAGGTGCTTGTAAGTGCAAGTAGAGTTTCTAGTTTTTAATGATTGGGGGTTTTTTATAGGGAACCTTGTGGCAATGACGCAGAACATAGATCAGAGCAAACTTACAAAACCTGGGTAGGAAAAGCAAGTATAGTTTAATATTATTATCTTTTTCAGTCTTTTGGTCTTTTCTATTGAGGGAAAGGGGCTATATGTGCACTCTTGTGCCTCTGCTTTGCTTGGTGACTATACTGCAGCTTTAAGAAGTATTATGATTAAAGAAAAAATTTCTTATGTGTCTGAGTGCAGGTGATCATGTGGAGGCCTATTTTTGTTCCTGTTGTTACTAAGTAATCTGGGCCACTGAGAAATATCCATAGCACACATTCTGACTTAGTCCTTGGCTTTTATAAACAGCTTGCAGAAACTTTTCTGGGCATCTTAATACTCAGAGGTCATACATTAATTAGAAGACCTCATCCTTTAAACTGAAGAGGCCTATAGGAATGCCCTAACCACTGTCCAATCCCTTAACTTCACGGCTATCCCTGAAATTGGTCTGGATGCTCTCTTGTGGAACACATTTCAGTCCTGCTAGGCCGGAAAAAGGCCGCAATCTGAAGCTCACGCTGCCTGCAGGAATGCTCTCTGTGTGAAGCCACAGAAAGCTTCATTTCTATTCAGTAGCTTCTATACTGTGCAAAGAAACACGTTTTTCTTTTTAAAATGCACATATTAAAGAAATCAGTCCTACTCAATTACAAAGCTATCCAAAGCAGATAACTGAGTACTCTGGACAAATGGAGACATCCACCTTGAAGTCTTCATACTGTTGAGAATTATATGATATAAATGGGATAAGGAGACAAGATAGGGAGTTGATAGTTTCCTGTTTAGTGTTTGGTACTTTTTTTTTTGTTTTTTTAAACTTCACTTGATGTATGGCAACCTCAGGTTCTCTGGTGGATCTGTGGATCAGCATGCTGGCACCTACAAATGCACTGACTACCCGGGAAATCCTAATCAGCTGATTTTGAGTCTGCCCTGTTATGACAGTAGAGCATTTAGCTTAGGATTTTAAAGAAATAAAATACATAAGGTTATTCAGGAACCATTCAACCACTAAAATGTATATAATAAATACCTTCAAAAATCTGGATAAAAATTTACTTAGTGTGCATGGTTAATTGAATCTTTTTCTTCCCACAAGAATACACTGATTTTTTGACACAATGATCACAGCTACTCATAAAACTCTGAAAATCAGTTTGATAATTTACCGAAGCATATATTAAATGGCAAAAAAATACACTGCTGCAAAGGATGTGGTGGCTTGCCACCAATGGAAATGACTCAGCTAGCTTGTTTAAAGAATGATATTTTAATTGCTTTGTAGATCACAAACCTGCCAGCCTTGTAATTTACACTGCTGGAGAACAAGATGACATCTCTCCTTGGCACTCAACTTCTTCTTCTCTCCTGCTGCTGTATCAGCCAAATCTTTATACCTAGAAAAATCAGCAGAAGTAGAGTTACTCTTATGTTGGCCTGGTTGACATCTTTGTAGAAATTGTCAGTTTTTCTTTGACTCTCAAGTCTTTGATATCCAAACTGGAAGCTTGGGATCCTGATCCGGGTGAAGAAATCAAGAAGGCAAATCACTCTAAACCTTTAATCTTATATATTATTAGACATGACCTTGGTTAATAACAAGTGATACCTAAAACCCAAATTTGCTTCCTGTCAGTTCTTTGGATGCCTCACTGAAAATCAATGCCAAAGGAATGAGAAGCCTCCCCAGTGAAGATCATTGGGACTGAACTTGGTCATTGAAAGGAGGAAAATACTTTCTCAGTATGTGTCATACAACTTATGCCTCTTAAGATGTAATTAATAAGAAAGTGACATTGACAAAAATTATTTTCATCAATCTGAAATAAATTTTCATTTTGAACAGAAAGTCATGTAGCAAAGAGACTTCCAGGAACTGGATCAATTTACACTACTGGAAAGAAGTTCAAGAGGAGACTTGACTATAACATTGAGTACCTTCAAAGACAGAAAATGCTGGATATTAAAGGGCTCTTTGATGTACCAGATAAAAATATCAAGGAAGGAAACTTAAATAAAACTAGTGCAATAAAGTATAAAATTCAAATTTTCACTGTGGACTTATTAAATTTATTGTAACTTATTACTAAAGAAATGGATGAATTTTATACATCTTAATGCTACATAATATTACTATACTTTCTTGGAGGTATTCCTTTGTCTAGACCTGTCTGCATGTAATGAGTCAGAATGCTTTTCATTACAAAAAAGCCAGGCTTTGAAAAGGATATACATTTTGCAAACATGTCACTTTTGATTAAACTTCCAGTGAAATTGATAAGATTTGAAGTTTGTGTGCTAATTACATTTCCTGACAATTTATTTATTTATTTATTTAACAGCTGAATTCACCTATATCTCTCCTGCGACCCAAAACTGTGCTGTCTTGGCACCCCTTTCACACACCATGGTAGGCAAAGTTGCAGTGCTAGAATGACTCCAGGGACCTCAACTGTCCCAGAAGCTGTGGCAAGTCTGGAGCAAAATCTGCAGGTAAACTGCTACGGGACCAAATTTCACCTAGATTTCTAGTTTGGTGTAGCTGCACAGACCTTTGGGTACCTCAGCTCCTGCAGTCTGGAAATATTCTCTTGTCTGGTAGCAGTCCTGCTGAGGACCACATGGCTAAGTATACACTAGTGAATGAAAAGTGAGAGGGACTGCTTCTCTGGCATAGAAACCATCTGGAAAAACCCTAGCCTGATGATTTATTTATGCATTTAATATTATGTAATCTGTTCTGTTCTATTAAACTCTGTCCCCTTCCAACAGAGTGTAACCATGTCTGAGCTGCCTTCCCTGACTGGTCACCAGCCTGTCCTAGTTCCCAAATTGTGCCCAGGAACCGTTTGGAGGAATGCTGGTAAGAAGGGTCCAAAACTTCACCACAGATCCTTGTATTTAGTTTCACACTCCAGATTAGCATTAGAAAACTGGGAATAGCACTTTCCCAATATTCCACTAGCTGCATGGTCACAAGGACATTTATTTTACAGGTTTCTATTAAGGCTAGGGTCACCTTGTTTCCCTACTTGTATCAACAGTTTTTTCTTAGAAGTCATGGGAAATCAGAGGTGTTAGAGAAACAGCTGCTGGAAAGCTTAGCAACTGCTGACTGAAGTGAAGATTCATGACTAAGCATTGACTCACAATGCATGAAGAAGTAACTGCAAAAGTGGTCAGCCTGAAACTCCCTTACAGCAGAAACTGAAAGAAACATATTTCTCTCCTGAAAAAAGCCACATTAAAATTTAAAAGGTTGAAGTTCTACATTTGGCTCAAGTTTTCTTTAAAGACGTGAAAATGATAGAATTCAAGGATAGCCAAACATTCCTTATAATCTGTATTATACAGGATGACAGACAAAAATGATCCACCATTTTCCTCCAGCTTTTAAAGTCTCTCAGATTCCACCACATTATCCTGGAAGTCTAATCACAGCTTACAATCCCCTTCTATCTGTTAAAGCAACCTCTATCTTAGAAAAGGAGGATGGGTTATGGTAGTAGAGAAGGAGGAAGCTATGGAAATTTAACTCTGCCATAAACTTCCTCTGTGAATACAGCATGACATTTGGAAGATGATCTACTTTCCCTATGTTAGACACTGAAAAGCTGTGCTCCTAGCCTGAGTTAGTCACCTTGTTCTCAAAACAGTCTGTGAAGACAGGTATTTCCACAGGGTGACTTGTTCTATGCATTCTAGATATTTTTGATAAAATGAGAAGACATTGCCCTCTGGAGGTGCCTTTCTCCACTGGCCACAGATGGACTCAGAGGAGAAGTCCAGACTGGATGCTTTCATTTGGGTGCCTGAGAGGAAGCTCACCTTCATACCTACTTGTCTGACTGAGCTACTCACCCTGCAGTGACTAACAGAGGGTCTAAGAGAACTTCCTTATTGGTCCTATCACTGTTCAAATCTACTGGCCAAGCACCCAAAATGAAAAAGTACCTTTATGTCCTGTCTTATCAACTGTTATCAACCATTTTCATCCTGTATAAAGATAAAAACAACACAAAGTTTGCAGCTATTTTTCAGCCACAATGGTGCCCCAATTTGACTCTCAGTCCAGTTGTGCATATACCCATGTCAATGCCAGGGAATTAATGGAAGTTCCTGAATGAACGGAATAAGAGGACTACACCTGTTGGTGGGAGCCCAGATTTATTCTGGACAGAAGGGATGGTGTAACCATGAGCTTACATAATTCCTTCTGTACTTAGTTTTAAATGACTGAAAAAACTAAAACCTTTTTCTTTGACTTGACAATGAGCTAAAATATAAAGAAAGAAATAAAAACTTACATGTGTGACATTATTATCAAAATGCAAAATATTTTTTGGGTATCAGATTCTTTTTACTGTGGATTGACCTTGTGTTTCCCTGTAGACGTAATAATTTAATATCATCTTAAATTTAATCATTCTCAGGACGAGCAAAAGAATTTATTTTTTTCAGAATTTATTCTATCACAGAAATTAGTAATAAGAATACTGAAATTACAGTGCAGGTTTGTATAAATAAAATTTAATTACTTGCAACAATGGGGCTTGCTTCTGGGGAAATGCAGTCTGGGGAGTCTTTGAAACTTTCCCTTACAGAGAATTTTTCCCCTAGCACTCCAGCCTTAGTTTACTCTGAAGTGAATGAACACACCCAATTAACTACGAGGCTTCTTCTCACCTGACAGGTCACACATTATGCCTCCAGTCGATAATGCAGAATGTTTAGAGAAGATCCTAAGGAATCCAGAAAGCATACTCAGTGCTACCTTGCTAAAAAAGGTCTTTATTCCTGTGAAATACATTTCAGCTAAACTTGGATTGACAAGTCACTTGTCTAGACTTTCTTAAGATTCATTAGAATAGAGTATTTTGGTGTCATATTCCTCACTGTAATATTGATGTTTACAATAGGTCAGATGAACTGTGCACTGTAAGACCATCATGTCTTTCCACTGAGTATAAAGATGTTCTTGCCTCCAGCCTAGACATCTAATATCAGACAAAGTGAATCTCCTTCATAGCCAGGAAGCTAAAAATCCCCAGTATTTCATGGCTAGCCAGAGCAACTCATTCACTAAGGGATCAAAGAAAAAATACAAAACAGGGAGGTCTAAAGGATTAATTTGAATCAACACCATTCCACTGCTGTGCCAAGACTAACATACTGTTGATTAGGAAGTAAATGCAAAACCTCTTCTAGTTACAAGTTGAGATAGTGAACATTACTATCAGGGTGAAGGAGGGTCTCCCAGTACCCATTCACATGACATCAGTGTGAGAGAAGATCCATTTTCTTCAGCTTTTTCCTTTAGCACCCTCCTTGCCCTAACTTGTCATTTTCAGAAGCATAAACAGAAGAAAGACATTCTGGCTAGACAGGCTCACACTGTGAGCATGTACAGACTGGCCAGGATTCTCTGGTGTTGTATAAATGTACCCTGACCTCTTTTCCTTTGCTCCTGCATGATGTGCTCTATCAGGGAAATTTTTTGTTTGTTTGGAGTAGATACTGCTGCCAATGGCTTGTGAATAGGGAAAACTCGGTCCTTTTGGGTCTTCACAGATAAGGATGTTATCTAATAATTTTCTCCCTCACCTCCCTAAGTGCACAGCTTACAAGATCCAGCAGGCTGTTTTTCCCCAAGACAGAATATTCTGCAGTTCAGGTTATGGCACAGTAACCCACAGCAATATTCTAAGGCTCAGCACGTTATTTGATTTACACAGAGTGTGCACAAATGGGCTGTAGGGCTGTACTCCCAGTTCTGTATGCACAGCAAATCTTTAAGCATTGGAATAAACATGACTCACTCAATTTCAATAGCACAACGTGACAGAAGACACTAAAGGAAAAAAACACGGCAAGTACAAAGGGCAGGAAAACAAGCAGGTCCAAATCAATAGCTTAATAAAAGATGTCTTTGAACTGAAGCCACAGAACTACTTTTATTGGTTGGTTGTTTTGCTGCTCTTATTCTCAGGTCTCTCTCTTGCCTAATTAAGAAAGAAACACCAAAAATAATAAAGTTAGAGGTAGCTACTGACTGCAATCCAATGTCCTCAGTAAGAGGCCAGTTTCTAACATCACAAGTCAAATCTTTCCTGAAGGAAGCTCCTTCTTTCCACGTCTTTGTCTTGTTGCTTAAAAAATAAAAATCACATATGGCTGGCAGGTAACTGCTTTAAAAGAGTGATAAGTTATGTACTTTTAAGTTTTAAAAATCCAAACAAAACTTATGTAAGGAAAAATCAGTGACACTCTTGTCAGTATAATTCATTATGTTGTAGCTTAATTTTCTCTTTTTTTGCTTACTACAATGTACTCTGTTTGCCAAGGTAAACTGGTATGACTTAATCAGATCTATTAAGAGGTAGTGAATAAAAGGCAGCAATCAAAATTAAATTATGTCTCATATTTCTGCTAGAAGAAATGCAAAAATTGTCATCATAAATGTTCAGGTTGTGCCGTCTCAGTAAACTGTCTCTTTTCCCCTTTCTGTCCTTCCTTTTCTCTTTCTTTGACAATCATTAATTGTTGATATCTGAAATATGTGAAAGAAATGGACTTTGTTTGCCAAACTTGTCACTATTTGCTTATATCTCAGAATTTTTAGTTTTGTTTGTTTGGATTTGGGGAGGATGGGAAGAGTGGGTTAGGTAAGGTTTTATTTGAAAAGTCTTTCAAGTGAAAGCTGAAACATCCAGAGAGCCTGTCTACTGAAGACAGATTGCCTGAAAATTTTTCAGTAGAAAACTTATAAAATCAGTGAGTAGCAAAGAATAGGATGGAATTTTGATTAATGTTACCTTTATGTAAAGGATAAATATTCATTCATTCCTCTTCCCTCTGTTATATTCTTTTTTTCTTGAAGGAATAACCTAATTATTTTTGAAATATGAGGAACTTGGGAAATTCCAGATAATTAGAAAAGAGGAAATAGATTATTATAGTTTCCAAGAAAACAAAAGTGATTCTGTCAATCTCTGTACAATATATATGACATAAATATCTTATATAGAGCATAAATATTAAGAACCAAAGCACATATTCAAAATTTTTGAGAGAATAAATCTTTGGATGTGAAGAAGAAAATGATGCTTTTAGAAATAACAGATTACATCAGACAGACTGCATTTGGGGCTTCTTTTGTAGGACTACAAAAATTCAGTATAAGATTATAAGATTTTTATGAAAAATTTTGCACCAAGGCTGCTTCATAGAGACTTACAGAAATAATTCAGAATATTGTAAATGTGAGCATGAAGTGCAATGTACCTGAAACAATTAGTAAGTATATATGGCAATGAACCAAAACTTCAAAGTACCTGCCTACCATATTTTTTTTAATATCTTAATTGATATCAAGAAACACAGTCTTAAGTGTCTAGATCTGCAGACCAATAAGAATTAAGGGAAAAAATAAAAGTACAGCAATTTTGGAAAACTAATAATGCTAAAAGTGATCTTACAACAAACTGACCAGTAATTGTAGTTTTACCTTGTTTATATATGTGCCTTTGGATTTTTTTCTGGTAAAATATACTGATTTTTTTACTTCAACAATTAAAAATTCACTTCCTGTATAAGGGGTCATAGGGAAATATGCAACATGCTTTAATGTGTCTGTGGAAAAAGGAAAATATACTCAAGAGTGACAATAAATGACACATAACTGAGATAAAAGAGCAAAATTTAGGACTAAGAAATAAAACTGGAAAAATACTCAGAATATCCCCAGAACAAAATTTTACAGTGGCTCAAATGTGAGTCAGTCACTGGGCCAATGTAGAGCTCAGTACAGACTTTTGAGGGAGGGTCATGACTGTGAAGTCCACTGAATCAAAACATCTTTGCAGAAGTGGCCACTTGGGATGTTTTAATTCAAACTGGATAAAAAGTAAGACAGATTTCTCAGATAAAGATACTACCTTATGACAAATGATAAAGAAATTAATTGGAAGAATTTTTTTTCTGAGTTTTATTGGGTTTTTTGCATTAGGCTTTGTGATCCTTAATCTTTTCTAGACATCTGAATTTCAGTTTCTGAAGAAAAGAAGTAATGAAGATATGTGTGTCTTAGTCCTGGATTATTTATTCATATACTTCCTGTAATTAAGCAGAGGCTTCCTCATCTCAGACAATGTGGCAGCAGAATAGTGAGTAGAATATAAATTATAGTTCAGCTCTTGGGATTAGTGGATTCAACTACGCAAATACAAAATATGAATTCACAACATCTGCTAAAGATTTGCTAAAGATTTACAATACTTTTGCACCATCTTACTTAAAGCTGACGTTCCCATTTCGTCTTGACAAAGCAATGTAAAACATATTTACTTTAAAAATTGGCAAATATTACACATTGTCTCAGAAATACACTAGCATTGAGCAAACAAACAGTTCTATTACATCTACAAACATATACATCTGACTCTACTTCAGCAAATGTTTACCTTTAGCTCTTGCTAGGTAGGTATTTTCCACAGCTAACTACCTCTCCATGCTTGGGCATCCCACCAACATACACACGGGGCCACAAAATGCTTCACTGTACACGGAATATATGGGCTATAGAATAAATTTAAATTTCTTTGTTAACCTGCTGATTTGATTCTGTTTAACACAAATGTCTTGTGGGACTGGCATCCAGTGAAGCTCTTTTCCTTCCTCTGCAGACACAGCCATGTGATAATAGGACATCAAAAGTCCTTCAATTGAAACACCGAAGTGGGCTTGTACAACTTTCCTGCTTGGTCTCCTGGTGACATTGCTACTTCAGTGGCTCACTGTTTGTCAAGAAGGCACTGCCCAGCTCATTGGGAAATACATTGAGAAAGATACATACTGCAGAAGCAGAAAGTAAAACCAGAGACAAATGGAAATTGTGGTATTAAAGAGAAATAGGATTAGATTTGCTGTTCCACCTAGATAATGCTTTACTTCTTCATTCCTTTTGGTGTTTTCTCCTGTGCAACCAGTACTCAGCCAAAGAGGAATGGGAACATATAAAACCCTTGCCACAGTACTCACTAGTAGCTTAGATAACATTTATTGGGATTATAGGGAAGGATTTTTGGACGTTTTTAAACCATATGGCCAAATAGCTTCTCTGTGAGATCATCACTACTTCTGCTTTCTTCTGTGGGAGCTCCCCTTGTGCCTCTGAATCCTATGAGTACTATCAGTCTGGGTAACAGGGATTCTCCTGGCTCTGGACTGTATAATGGTTAGACAAACCATAGAAAAGCATCATTTTCCAAGATATACTAAGGTTGTGTGCCAAGAGTGGACCAAATTCTGCTCTCATTTAGAGTGGAATACAGCTGGAGTAATTCTGCTAAAACAGATGATGTTAAATTAAGGCCACATTGGTCTAAACAAGAAAGCAAAGTAAGACCCAGTGATTAAGATGCATAAAAGGATTTTATGTGCATGCTTGCATAGGATTTTGTGTTTGCTCTCAGATATCACCAGTATAAACTGCCTATTATTATTCAGCCTGACTAGGAAATCTAGCTTTAGGAAGTGTCATTCCAGGTTCTCCTGCTGAAGATTAAATGGTTGTAAAGAATATCAAGATATGGATAAGGAGAAAAAGGGTGCCATGAATATCTGAGTTGAGTGGAAAGAATTTAACAGCTGCAGAGCCATGGAAATAAGAAACAGCAGGAGGGTCACAGTTGTTTTTGAGTGTGAGGCAGCTGGACTGCATCTATACAAGTCCTATGACCTATACAAGTCCTATGACCATAAAAAAGCAGCACTCAAGATCAACTAATATTTTTCTAAACACTGAAATCACACAGACATATTTAATTAAGCAATAAATAACAAGGAATTATTTTAAAATTGTACAGTAAAATTAATCTATGTGACAAGTTGCACCTTAATCTGATAATTCAAAGCTCCTGCATAGTGCCACTGGCATAAACTAATCTGTTACATACTTACTTCTTTAAAATATTTATTTTAAATATATGCTGTATTAATTTAAGAGGTCAGTAATTCTAACAAGCATTTCCTTAGAAGAGTTTCAGTGTATAAAGATTAGTGAAAATATTAGTGGTTGATAATATTTTAAAAGGTTTATTTCTATGGCAAGCATTTAACTGAATTTCTTACTACCACACATAAATCTATGTCCATTATCTTTGTCATTATGTGATGTCAGCAAATTATGAAGTACTCAATAAAGATTTTTGTTGGAACCTTAAGGTTCTGAAATAAAGTTATTAGCTGCCTGTTATAGGCACATCGAACTCAGTTTGTGAGATACGGGTCAAGAACTTTCATTATACTTATTTGTGTACAAATATAATTCTATCTATTTTTATAATCCATGCTTTTTAATGAAATCCAGTGCTGTGGTATTTTAGCACCTTGTGACAACATTTCTCTATGTTTAGAAATAGCACAAGCTTTAAAATTCACAGATGTAAAACATGCAAGGATTTTTTATAAGGATTATAAGGGTTATTTAGTGATCTAATAAATATTTTGTTAAATCTGAGGGATAAGAAATGTCAAGTGCTAGTGGAAAGCAGAGGTACCAAGGGTGGCACTTTAATCTAGAAATTAAATAAACACTTTAAAATTTCACAGATCTTGAAGTTTAAATAAAGAAAACCACAAGAACTACTGAAACAGTTCAGCCAGAATAATGCTTGTGTGTACCCAATAGATTTATGATTGCCTAAGGAAATTAATGCAGTTGTATGCACCTAATAGTGGAGGGAGAACAAGACTATGAGATTCTCACTGAAACAGCCTAAAAATTGGGGCATTTTCTATTGCACAAAACAATAGACTGCAAGAAGCTTCACTAAGTTTTATGCATTCTATACAAAATGTAATATACATTATGTGGAAGATTATTCAGATTGCACGCTAAACATTTGAAAGTTAGGAACCATCAGACTGAACTGGCCATGTCATCTTTATTTCCCTGTATCTGGCTATTTAATGACCTAATTACATCCTCCTACTCAAGGGACCCCTTTTCTTGTCAATCTTGTAGAACTGTTAAGTGTATGACAGATATGAATAATTCAACTGACTTCAATTGTTTACACACATTTACACATTTGTAATTGCTTTAGCAAATGAGGGTTGCATTAGAAGCTTCTGAAGATGCCTGAGCAATCAATGCTGATATTTATTTTTGCCTTCAAAAAATATAGCTAGATGCCTTTTAAATAAAGTCAGGTGTCTAGTCTTCCACTGAAAACTTCTGTCAAAAGAGAAACTCTTTTCTCTTACAGTCAGTCATTTGTGCACTCTCACTAAGCCCCAAAAAGACCAGCAGCTTTACCATCCTCACAGTCCAAACTCTGTGACATGTAACATAAGCAGTGATACTTTGTATTTACAAGACTAATTCTGTGGGCAAGAGAACTCATGATGCCATGCTATAGCATCAAAAACTGCATCTGTCTTGACTCCAAAATGTTGTTCTCTGATTTTTTTAGAGCCTGTTACAAAGCATTAATTCTTTCCCTTGCCATGGAATGGAGCTACACTGATTCTGGGAAATACCTGCAAAAATGGATAAACGTAAGACTAATCAGTTGAATCCCATCCTAAAAGTGATCATTTTTCTTTACACACTACAAATTAAGTCCCAGTTAATTAGGCAAGTCACCAAAGGCATATGAAGTTATCTTGTGCATTTCTAAAATATCAAAAAGGACCTAATGAGGAGAATGGGGCAAACAAGCTAAATGGATACAAAGAAACAACTCCAAAGGGAGTAGAACAGAAGAGTCCATCTACAGTCAGACTGTATGGAAAAAAAAAAGCTATCTAGCTTTTCCATAATATGAGTAGCTTGGCAACTCTCGCTACACTATCACATTGTACAGGTAGATTTGAAACAGTCTGTAGCCTCTAAGACAGTCCCAAATACCTAGTTACATCTCAGAAATTCCCCAGGGTGATTTACTCCAATTCTAGGCTTGTCAGGGAGAATGCCAGAGCATTTTGGGTTCTGGTCATCTCCTACAGTATAATCAACCCCTATCAGTAAGATTTCATGAGGAATTACTAATTTAGAGTAATTCTGAGTGCTGTAAATTATCCTAAACCGGGTTCCCCTATCCAAAAGGTTGGTGAAAGGAAAAGAACAAATAAAAGCTGAGGGTAGAAAAAGGAAGAAGAGACTTTCAGAGTGATGCTGTTTGTCTTCCCAAGTAACCAGTATTCATGATGAAATACTTTCCTGTCTGCCAATGGGAAGTAGAGAACGTATTCCTTATTTTTCATTTATTGTTTTCTCTATTCAATTGTATGTATTTCAACCTATGAGTTTTCTGACTTCTCTCCTAATTCTCTCCCCCACCCCACTGAGGAAGGAATGAGCTAGTAGCCACGAGGGGTTGAGCTGCCAGCTGGGGTTAACCAATACACTTCTTTATCCAAGTGCTTTATTTGGGGTGCTGGTGGATGAGAGGTGGGACATGAGCTGGTAATGTGCATTTGTAGTCCAGAAAGCCGACAGTATCCCGGGCTGCATCAAAAAAAGTGTGACCAGCAAGTCATGGGAGGTGATCCTGACCCTCTACTCTGCCCTTGTGATTCTCCTTCTGGAATGCTGTGTCCAGCTCTGGGGTCCTCAGAACAAGACAGACATTGATATGTTGGAGCAAGTCCCGAGGAGGGGCATGAAGATAGTCAGAGAGCTGGAGCACCTCTTCTATGGAAACAAGCTGAGGGAGCCGGGGTTGTTCACCCTGGAGAGGAAGAGGCTCTGGAGTGACCTTACTGTGGCCTCCCAGTACCTAAAGGAGGCCGACAGGAAAGCCAGAGGGGACTTTTGAAAAGGGCAGGAAATTATAGCACAAGGGAGAATGGCTTTAAACTGAAATAAGACAGGTTTAAATTAGATATTAGGAGAAATTCTTTGCTGTGGTGTTTGGAAAGGCACTGGAACAGGTTGCTTGGAGAAGCTGTGGATGCCTTATGCCTGGAAGTGTCCAAGGCCATGTTGGATGTGGCTCTGAGCAGCGTTGTACAGTGGAAGGCATCCATGGCAGGTTATTTGGAGCAACATGATCTTTAAGATTCCTTCCAATCCAAACCATTCTGTGACATTCTATAGTAATTACCAAAATTGCCAAGGACACAGACATTTTGAAAATCACAGTTTTAAACTTAAAAGATGACCTTCACTCCTCACGGGAAGTTAGTTAGTCATTACCAGGTTTATGAATTGTATTTAAAGTGCCCTCAAAACTGATGACTTTAAGATACTTCATTTACTCACCTTTGCTTGCATTCTGAAAGAAAGACAAATAAAAATGATTACCCTCAATCAGAAATATCAGTTCCAGCTCTAGGTCTGAAGCAGTAAACTTCACAATGGCAAGATTGCCATTTGATATAAATTGATATCATTACATCTACTTTAATGAAATACTGCTTTTGTAGCACCAGTCAGATTGCTTCTTGCTCTCTTTGCAAAGATTTAAGGTATCATGGCGCATATCAGTGTAGCGCACTATGAGATTACTGATGCTGCATAGCAGACAGAGAATAAAGCTGAAAGGGCCAGTGTGATGATGACCCATGACTTTGCAATCTGCTCTGTACATCATTCTCACTAATGCCCTAACTTGCTCATGAGAGTCTGAAATGTTCTGCTGACTTTTTAAATTCAAAAATTATATATTATAAAACATTATAGCTTCCCTGCTTTCAAGAGGAAAAAAAAATGGAGAGGGGGAAAGAAAGAGAAAAAAAAGTCAACAACAAAATGCTTCTGGACAAAGGGAGTTTAGATATATAATGATGACTCATGCATATGATTTACAAATGTAACAACACATCTGTGCAATACATCATCAGCTAATAGCACAAATTTGGTGAAAATATTACAATAGCTATTAAAAAGGGCTTTATAGGAAAAGAACAGACATTACTTGACTAAGCAGTGGTATCAGCATTAACATAATCTTTCCTGAGAAAACAAGATGTCTCTTCAGAATGATCTCTTAGCAAAGTTAATTATTTGAAAGAGTTAATAATAATTTAGTACTCTGAAGCACTAAAATTTTGATGCAAAGACCACTATTGGAGCATTTAATTATCAGTGAATGCTGCCCTGACTAGAAGTATAGAATTCAGGATCTGCAGTTTAGTGCAGCTCGAAGAACAAATTAAGAACTTCATACCAAAATCAGAGGAAAACCTGTAATTAGAACAGTCTGAACATACTTGTTTCACCCTCACTGCCCTGATTACCATAAGAATCCATTATCATTGTGTTCCATATTCTTCCCTCCTAATATTTCCTATTAAAATGGATGTTTTGCCATCTTATGAAGTTACTTTAAAATAAAAAATCATCAGAATGTTAACTCCTTATTTCCTTTTTTTAATAAAGCTTACAGTTGGTGATTTCAATATTTTTACCTTATTCATATGGGAGAGCAATGTTAGATTATGGAAGGAGGGAGAAGAAGGAGAAAAAGAGGAGAAGATGGGGAAGACGGGGGAAGGGAAAGAGGACAAGGAGGAGGAGGATGAGAAGGAAGAAGGCATGACATTGTACCTCCAAACTAGCATCTGACACTGTCTTAACAGGATAAATAACTACTTATAAAACTTCATGGCTGCATTAGCCTAGGTAAAACTAAAGATTAGATTGGTGCAATTTAAGAAATTTTAAAAGATTATTAGAAATAGCAAATCATAACATTCTAGTGACTTATCTCTTCTTGCCACTATACTGTAAGGGATGTCTCTACGTATAACCTTCATGCTCTCCTTCAGACTATGAAATTTTCTCTGCTCTTCCTTGAGCAGCAACAGAAGGCAGGATGGGACCTCCATGATGGAAAACACAAGGGTAAGTTGATAGAATTAAACCCAGGAAAGACCATCTAGAAACCTGAGAGACAGTAATGAAATTCCAAGAAACACTCAAAAAGTGCAGAAATAAATGCAAGAAACAAGACACTAGAATTTAGGCTTTTTGAACAACATGATTTTTGCCAAAGAAATCCTGCCGTTCTCATCTGCTAAATGAGAGGCTCAAATTGCTTATCAGTTCCAATAATCCACAGAGGTTATCCTGAGCTTCAACAGCTCTGAGTTTTTCCCATAAACTGGCAGGGAAGGCTAACACAGATGCCTCATTTAAGGACCTGTGTAACTGGATCTTGCAGTCTCCACTGCTAAGCAGTGTCCCAGACACAAGAAAATGGGGACATGTGAACCTCAGTTTCCGAGTTAGTAGTGCATAAATTCTTCCTTGGGCAAGGAAACTGAGATACAGTGGGCAAGGAAACTGAGATACAGACTGAGAAAAGAATTGTGTATAGTTCAGCAACTTGGTGAGCCGCATTAAAGTAGAAAGAAGGAATTATTTTAATTTCTATTTCAATTCAGAGAACATGGAGTGTTTGTAGAGGAGGATGCTACCAAAACAAAATTTTTCAGAGGGAGTGAAACAAAGCATCTTACTGCCTCATTTTTACCTGAACATCCCTGAACAGTAATATTCTTGTACTTTGCTGAGGTCACCTTATGGGTCTTTGATCACTATAATTACTTTTAAAAATTTATATCCGAAATGGCTTTTGCATGTCTTCCTTGAGCACCACGTGAGGTGAATGACACAAAAGTCAGCCAGGATCCATTTTATTAATTGATGCAAAGAGATTAGATTCTAGATATTAAGCCTGTATAACGAGGCTCTGTTTGTGCCCCAGAGAGCTTCTGAGCCCTATTGTTCTGCACTGGAAACAGTGCAGACACTTGATATTTACTTTTCCTATTCCATGGCACCGACTACCAAAACCATAATAAATTACAGTTTATACTAATGGGCTTTTTGTATATCTTATTCTAAATTAGATATATTTTATATTAGAATTATTTTAAATCAGAAATAATTTAAAATAAGATATCAAAATACTAAATACTGGAAAGAAACAGCCATCTGCAGACAGTTGCTAATTACATGGCTATTTTACTGTTTTCTTTCTTCCAAGAAAAAAGATATTTGAGGATACTTTACCTATGTGTACAATTTAGACTGCAAATTGGAAACTTTAAACCCTTTAAACATTTCTTAGTGCCACTGCCTTGAATTAAAAAGCAAAGCTAGAATTTAAAAAAAATAGTCCACTGAGAACCACTCTGAAGATAATAAGCAAAATATAGGGGTAAACTTTTCCAGGAGTGTAAAATGTGTGTTACTCAAGGTTTCTGTTTTTAAGGTAAGGTAAAAACTGATCCCTGTCTCTCTGCTCACAGAGCTTTAGAAAGTGAGCCAACACTGCAGGTAAATTCAGCAGAAACACTGCATCTGGAGTTGGCAAATCTGTTGAAATCACATATATGATTTCTTAATTATCTTACTTTAACAGGATTTAATAGCATCTGACCTTATGAATTCTCATTTTATTATATATTCATTGAGAAGAAATGTCACAGCTTCCATTTAATAATGAGAATTTCCACAAGATTTCTCTTCTGATCAGCAAACTTTGGTGATTGAGGGGTTCACCTCACAGCTGGCAACTTTTACTTTGATAAGACAGAAGCAGAACCAGTAAATCCAAAAGGATAGCACCAGAAATAATGATTAAGCTTTGTAGCCCAGGAAGATATGCTCTTGCAAAATATGACATTTCTTTAGCTACTTCTCTCTTAAGCCATTGTAGGAGTTCAAATGGAACTCATAAATAGTTTAAATACAAGTTATATTAATCCCTAATTAGATAGCAGTAGAAATTTATTCAAATTCATCCAATTAAGAATGAACTTCTAATGTCTGATTGGTGATACAATATAGGTTTTCTAACATTCCATCCCTTTGCCACAAAGTCTCTTAATTTTAATATCCTTTCTTCTTGTAAGCCAGCAGAAAAAAAAAAAGGTTTTAATTTTTAATTAATAGCTATTTTGAATTCTGATCCCATTACCTATATGATAAGGAAGACCCAAAAAGTAAATGCACAAAAACTGCAGGGATGATGAGGGAGGATAGTAATTCCCTATCTTTTGGGAATTCAAGTTGGGATTAGGGCCACAAATTCTCTTTAGAATACTAGAAATACCAGTTTGACAGCAAACGAAATAAGAATTTGAAAGGTGAAAAACTCCATCAGCTTCAGGTCTGTAAGCCTATATGGAAATATGACAAAATAGTTTCTCATTCCAATCAATGAATAGTAAGACAAGACCAGAATATGGCTGAACAGCCAACAAAACGAATACAGTTAGCAAAAAATCACCGAAATGAATTATCTGGTTTCTAAAAATATCCTGTTCAGTTACCAAGGCAATATAGAGATGTAGCACAAATGAAGGTTTTTAGGAAACTTTTTGAAAAGGTAACTCATAATCTCTGAATTCAATATTTCTCTCTTACCTACAGTCTATTGACTGAAAAAACATACGGCATTAAGAACTGACAGTACTTTTGAAATGCAGTCTAATAGTATATTTTCTGCTTAAAAATTTCATGCTTTCAGCCAATAAAAGAACAAATAGCCACACTCTTAAACTATTAAATGGAATGAATTATCCAAATATACTGAATGTGAATATGAAAGTTAACTTGTCATGGTGAGTAAAGTGCAAAACTCCTCCACAAAAAAGATAAGCTTTGGCCTGTGTGGCATGCATAGATACTATAAAAAGCCTCACAATGCTGATGGTCTTTTTCAATACCTCTGGACCAAGAGCTCCGTGTTTCTATTTGCACACCAATCTAAAAATTCAGCAGTATTGAGAGACTGTATGCAGAGTCATTATTACTAACTTATGAGTAGGTTCAACATACAGTCACAGGGAATATTATAAAATGAACTTCATTTTTGGTGACACCATGCTAGCCCCATCACTGTTTAATTCATTTTATGTATAACTATAAAATTATTATGACCTGATGTAAATATGAAAAAATTGAAGGGGCTCAGCTGCAAAAACCTGCAAAGGTATTTTGCTGTGGAGGAAAAGGGATAAAGATTATAGAGTAACAAAATCAGAACACTTTAACAGCATAAGTGTTGCTGGCATCATATTGTTGGTGTTTTTTGCTAGTCTGGTGTTACTCTTGTTACTGCAAATAAATATTTATTGTGAGACACCAGATGTCCTCTAGACTTTCATGTAAAAATTTGCCTTTGGGAGGTACTTGAAGGTGTGGATGAAAAAGACTGAATTTACATTTTTAACAAAACTTCTCAAAATTAAGAAAATATGCCAGACTTGTCCCTACACTGTTAAGAGTGCAGCTCTCTGGCACTGAAAATCACCTTTCTACACGTGGTTAATTTCCTTTGCCCTCCAAAAGAGAGCAGCAGCCTAGACATTGTCCACCAGGACTGATCCTAGGCCTGTGGTAATTCCCAGCCTGTATCTGGGAATTGCAGTGAAAAAGGCTGGGTGACAAGGAAGCAAATATCTGCCAGAAATCACAGTAAGGATCTAACAGTTGGAAAGGTTGTGGCTCTGTGCTCATGTAATCGTACCTCGAAGGTCCAGTTCCGTTATATAGAAATGGCTGTATAGAGATTGCCCATACTACCTCAGAACATGAAAGCTTTCCCAAATCTCCCATTATCTGCATCTTCTCAACCAGTCTGCCCAGCTTGATTCACACTGGAGGATGAATATTGTGGTAGGGCAAACACGGTTTATTTATGAAAGAGATAGAATTAAAAACTCTTATACTCCTCACTGTTTGAGTATTTACAGAGAGAAAAACTTTCTGCTCAAGCAGTAATTTAACATCCACAACTTTTCCAAGAACTGAAACTTATGTGTAAGCAGCTAATGCTGTTTTTCAGAAGTAAAATAATAAAGGCCAGATCATGACTGGTTGATATACATCAATCAAGGAGTAGAACATGCAAAGAGATGGAACTTCTCTTGAGTGCATGAGGCTGCTAAACAAATACTTCTTGGGCGAGACAATTCTCTTTCTTTCCTGAGTCTTTTAAGAATTAAGTGACCCAAAACCCCAATACTGAACTGGGAATGGGGAACAAGAGTTTGCCTTCCGACAGAAGCAGACCTTTTTGTCTTTTCACATTAATTCATTATGTCACTGATTTCTAACAATAATAAAAATGGAGTTGTGGTATGAGCATTAGTACCTCATGATCAGGCATAAACAAATCCTATACTATGAGACACAAATAATGAACCCATGACACCTACACCTAGAAAGCTGAAAAATTAGATTATTTCCCCTTCTCCTTTTTAATTATCTGCAGACAATATGCAGTATTTTATATATTTTAAGTCATGCAAATGGTATAAATTGTAAAAAAAGGGCTCTTTTATGAGGTCAAACTTTTAAAATTTAATTTTTCTGATGATCTTTATAAATATATTTCTATATATCAATATAAATTTTATAAATGTATTAATTTATAAATATATTTCTAAAGTTCATTATTTGTCCAATTAAAAAGTAACAGGCCTACACCTCTCGCAGGCAGACAAGATTTTCTTTGAAAAAAGGCTGAAAGACTCATAAACAAAAGAACATTGCAAGCACTACCAAAACACAACAGAAGGCTTTGTACTGTAGGTAAGAAAAAAGGTTTTATGAAACTTGAAAGAATTTACCTTGACAAGAAGTCTGTGAAAGAGAGACGTATTGGATACCCATGTCGGATAATTTTGACCATGTCTAGAACACCAATATACTGCAGTTGAGCAGAAACATAAAAATTATCAAAGGTATCTGGCAACTTGGAGTTGTTAGGTTTTATACAATGAATGGAATGTGGTGTGCAGTTCTGCAGCTTCCCAATAATATCTGCAAGTGATTTCTGGAGGAAAAACAAACAAACAAACCATTATCAATCATTCTTGTGCAGCTAAGACAATTGTTCAATACATATGCTCTTCCTAACTTTTTAACATCATTTTCTCAAAAGGGTTGGCCAGGTCATGCAAGTAACTTTCTCAAACATAAGACTTTTCTTTCTTCCATTGCAATTTGCAGAGGGTAATCCTGCCTTTAAAATATCTGGAGATTCTTTTGCAAATTTCTGTCCATAAGATGTTCACTGACCCTGAGCTGTATTGCCACAGTGGTTGGGCCCCCTCGTTCCAGTCTCTGAAGAAATGAGGATGTTCCTTTCTTTTTCAACAGCTGTGGAAAAGGACACATACAACAATTTTATCTCAAGATGGACAGTAGACCTTTATTGTCATTGTTGCAGTTGACTAACGAAGGCAAAAATTTCTACAAACACTTGTGCCATAGACAAGGATTGAGTTTCAGAAAGAAATGGGAAGTGGATAAATATCCTCAAGTATTTGCAGAGCCATGACTGGTGAGTAAGTTTTGATTTTAAAAGCAGCTACATACATTATAATGATAATACACCTTTTACAAATAACTGGACAAATCAATATTTTTCAGAACTCTGTGGAAGAAGCAGGACTTGTTAGTAACCCACAGAGTCCAGAAGTAGCATAATTCTGTAACTCTGTAAGAAGGTGCCTTATGCCTTTGGCAGGTGTTTAAGTCAGTAAATGTAAGAGTACAGATCATTTTAAAAAATCTCAACAGCAAAACAATAATGCAAATATTTAAAAAAAAATTCTCATTTCTTCTTGCACATGTGAACACAGTTAAACTTTTCTTTTTTAGTACATTTTCACCACTTAGAGACATAAATTATTAACAACTTCTTGTCTCATTAGAACCAATGTTACCCCATACATCAGAATTGGGAAGGGAAAGAAAATGAATTTATTTTTTGCTGCTCTACTTCCTATCTTTGAGACTGAAATGGCAATAATCACACTAAAAGTGATCCCAGAATTTAGGGTCTTTTGTTAAACTTTCTACAGAAGGGCTGGCAAAATTATTGCATTCCAGGATTTGGCAAAGCTGTGAGATTTTAACCCCCTTATCAATGACAACCTTTTCACCTCTGACTCTCCATTGCCTTTCTTCAGTCCACTTATCCCACAAAAACCCCCTTCTCTTGAGTCAGCAAATTCTGGCCTACTCCTTTTTCCAGTTTTATCAAAAAAGCTTACATCTTCTCAGCTTGGCCCACTCAAGCCAAATGCCATTAAAAATACTGTAGTGCAAGCAATTTTCTACTCACCATGCTAAACTTTGGAGCTCTTTTATTTCACTTACTTGGATGCAATAAGATTTTAAAGGCAAATTCACCCTTAACTTCAAAACTAAAAGGTAAAAGAGATCTACTTGTTCCAGTTTTTCTCATAAAAGAACCACTAGCATGTCAATGACACTTTTCAGTTAAAGTTTAAAAATAACTAAAGAATATAACCACAATAGAATTTTCTCCACCTTATGGATAATGCTGTCACCCTTTCCTCTCAATATTTAAATCAATAGTGCAAGATTGTTTCCTGAGTTAGAGGGAGATCTAGGAACAACACTTCAGATGCTAAAATTCCTGCCTGCTCTTCCATGTTACATATGACTTCCCATGGGAAAGAAAAATTTGTTTCAGAATGAGAGAGAGAAAACAAATGAAAAAATGAAAAAACGACAATGACAAAAAATTAATTTAATTCAAACTCTCAAAACTTGGACATCTTTAATCTTCAGCTATGGGCTAAGGAAAAAGCCTATATCACCCAAGCTGTACCTCTCTATTACCCTGTAATATACAGCTTTATATTGGAATATCTTCTACCTCTAATCTACAGAAAAAAACCCCACATATATGTATATTTGAAATCTCTGTTAAGAAGATAAAAATCTCCTCCTAAAAAATATCTAAAGACTTTTGCTGTATAAACTCTGAAACATACCAATTCTTCCAAAGTAAGTGAGGAGAAGACAACAGAGCCAAAATGTGCAACAGGAAAAGATTAGAGAAAAACAAGGGAGCGAGAGTTGATGTGAGCAAGAGTTGTGAGAGTGTCAATGAAGATATCTTTTATTTGAAAAGGGCACATGATCTTCAGAAGTCACAGAGGCTTGAGCTGTGACTCAAATTCCTATGACTCCTTATGTGCTCCAAACTTCTGGCCAGTTAACAGATCTGTTCATGTCTGCCTTAGAATGGATGCATTATTGTCTTGGATCCTACCATGCTAGTGTTAGCTCCAAGAGGTATCCTCACTTGTGCCATCATGCTCAGCATCAAGAGTCATTTATGGAAAGGTAAACAGATACATAGCCATACATAGAGACATTTATAATTATATGACTTAGTATTTAGCTAGGATTGCAGTGGCAAGATGAAAGAGGAGGGGACTCACAACAAAATCCTATTTAACTTTCTCTAATTCCCTTCCCTAGATATGGTGGAGCCTAGGTAACTGTCCATACACAACACCACTTCCATTTCATGATTCCTACTGCCTACAGTATGATGTATGTTGTGACTCAAACTTCAGATATAAAAGGAATGTCAGTCTCTGGTTGATAATTTTTGCCTTAATGTCGCTCCTTCTCTCCCTCCTCTATTCTATTTTTTTTCTTCGCTTTGTTGCCATTAACCTCTGAATACACTCCAATAAAAATACAGTGGTTATGATTTTCCAACTCATAATAATTTAAATTTTAAGCTGCCAAGACAAAGCCCCTTACATTGCATTTGCAATTACAGTAAAAAATAACAAACCCAACATTATTTCAGTCCACCACAGCAGATTTTCAAGGCAATATTGAAAAAGGGGAGGAATTATTTGGGACTGCACAGTTACAGATGTGGGCTTGATCCACAATAGAATTTAAGCACTTACCTACTTCCAGCTCCTGACTATTCCAAAAAAACAAGTGCTGCTTTTTGCCAATGGAACAGCTTAGATTCCTAAAGTTCAGCTCCAGTCCTGCAGGGCAGCACAGTACCTTGCTCAAATTAGGCCAACTTAGTATCAACAAAGTGTTCTGTCTCACCCGCACAGCTCTTCTCAAAGCCTGTTTTTGAGAAGCAAAGCCATCCTTGTCTCTGCAGACAAATGAAGGATGAAGCTCTTCCCACCTTCCAACTAATGCCTAAAAGTTTACAGCATTCTCACTGAATCTGAAATTTCTGACTTCAGATATCATGCTTCCCAAAGGAATTGAACATCTTCTGTCTCTCAAGAGAGTAACTACAGGTTAAAAGCTATTCTGGACATGTCAAAACCACCATAATTTCAGAGATCGCAACTGTGCAGTGTTTTGCCCTGGTTTGATTAGGCTTCTAACTCAGATATGCTTTTCATACTTCCTCCCATGTATGGGACTAGGATCTTTTTCACATCCTTAGGAAGCTTCTTCTAGGAAGCTGTTACTACAGTGGAAAGGCACCTAAAGGCACCTTGTAAGGCCTCAGCTGTTTGCTAAATATAGCCTTAAACCAACACCATTCTCTTCAGCTTAAATTTTTCCACTGAGATTACAGACAAGAACAGTAGTCAGGAATTATGCTGCTATCAGCAGGGGGACTATAAGGAAAGTCCCATTGCTAAAGACTTCCACAATGACACATGAGTGCAGGCTCCTTAATTCCATGACAGAATCAATTTTATGCAGCTGTAAACCAAAAATAGAGTTGTAAAATCCAAGAAGCCTGGTGAGGCAGCTGATGTATTGTGAGAAGTGCGTGCTTCTTTTCCAGAAGGATAAATTTCAAAGCTCTGTCATGAATTAACTCACTAAATCACATTATTTCTTTTCAAGAGAGATGTTCCATGTGACATGAACAATTAATTTTCTGATAGTTTTCAAAGTTTCTCTCCTGCTCCTCTCTCTTTTTTGTTTATGGTTTGTGGTTGGTGTTTGTTTGGGTTTTTCTTTTTTGTCTGACTTAGTTAGCAGGAAAAGAGGTAAATTCAGAAATGAGGCATACTTGATTTGATTTAAAATTAACTGGGAAAATTTAATATAAGAGACCATTTAAAATAAAAATGGCGGCCAAAATTTACATTTTGATCATCATACAAAACTATACAAAACTGTACTTATCAAACCAGAAATCTTCTCATGTTGACATAATAAGGACATTAAGATTTTATTTTTATACTTCCTATGTCTTAATTTACTCAACTATTCATCATAAGGTCTTTCAAGGAGACAAAACAAAGAAGTGTTCCTATACAGCCAAAAATCGGTAAGAGTGCATTCACTGCTAATAAGCCCTAGAACCAGGCAATCCTGGAATGATTCAGGCTTGAAGGACCTCATCATCTTGTTTGACCTTCTGCTCCAAGAGTCCAAGAAAGAGATTTCTGAACCAGAATTATTAGTGTTCATAAATTAGAACCTTCTCTCACTTTTGCTGCTTTAGTGTTGATACTAAGTACTAAATTTTTTTAATAGCATAATGACTACAGAGAATGAAGCACAGAACAAGATGATTTCAGAAATGACAAAATAAGAGAAAAATCTTCAAGGAGCCAAGAGCAGAAAGAATTCTAAATTCTTACTTTGCTGAGTTCAATATACTTCTTTGCTTCTCCACTTGCAGAGGTTGCAGATGTTTTTTTACTGAGCAAAGCTGCTTTACACCCTTTGATTTTAAGGGAATGATATGGAGGAACAAGTGATCCAGTCTGTGTCAGTTTGGACTGGAACAATTGATTGATGACCACATTTTCACTAGCTGGAAATAAAAAAAAGAAAGAAACGCATGAAGATAAAATATAAGTTAGAAAATTATATATTGTATTTGTCAGTAAAAAGACACACGGTAGGAGAGAATTAAATAAGTAAACCTAAAACAAATGGAAAAATCAAAAAATGAGGATTATCAAAGTTATCAAAGAAAATTCAATATCTGAAAATAGTAACACTATTTTTAACATATTCAGGTCCTGTGCTGAATAAATAGAGGGCATAAACCAAAACCCTTCAGACCAATCTGTCTAAATTTAATTACTTATCGGATTATCACCTCTGAATTTTGTTCCATTACAGATTCCCTATTTATCCATCTATTAAAGCAATGTAAGAGATGAGTTCTGCACAATTTCCTAACATGTAGTATTTAGAAACAATCAAGGCACTTGACAAAAATAAATTATAGACACTCATTTCACAAAAGAATTATATATACACAAACCATGAGAGGGGATTTTAAAAAAAGGGAAGGTGAAGGACAGAACTGTAGAAAATTTGGTTTCTCTACATCAAGCCCACACTTAAAAACATTTACAGAAAAAAGACAATGGCATACATATATATTATTACTTGTACATATACTTCCAGGAGGTGCTTTTAAACAAAAAAAAAAAATCTGAATTTTAAGACAGCTACTATACTTTATCCTAATTTCAGTCTAATTTTCCTTTATGAATTTATGGTCACAGGGTTTTTAAGATGAACATGATAATTACATGCTGCTTGTACTGCCACAGCACCAATAAGTGTAAGAACTCATGTGATACATCCTTAACCATGCTGAATTCCTGTTAATTTTTTTTTAAGAACTAGAAAACTGGCATTATGATCACATACATCATACAAATAAACAAAAAAACCCAGAAAGATAAGCGTCATAAATAATAGCTTAGCTTAGCAGGTAAAAGTCTTCAGTTTGCTCTTTAATAAATGTTTACAGACTTCTTACTATATGATAAATGCAATTGATTTTTTTCCCCTTTTTCTGTGGAGACTGCTATTCCTTACTTAACAGGAACATTAAAATTATGAGGAAGATATGGAAGCAGATAACTGAAATTACTTCAGCACAATCAGTGGGCATCAATACACATATGTTTAAAATGTAATAAGATTAGGACAGGTATAGAAATTATGTCTTTTGAATTAAAACAGATACATCCTATGTCAATAGCCTCTGCTGATTTTCAGCAGGTATGTTCCACATTCCAACACATATGTACAAATTACTTTAATGTTATTATAGCTAAAATTTTTGATTGAGGAAACAAAAATCAATGAAAATCAAAGGATGCATGCACTTAAGTTATACATTACACAACTTATGAAACTGATTCTAAAGGAAATATGTCACTGACAATCAACAGGTTTTAAGCCTAAGTCACTTAAAAAAGAGGGAACTTAGTCCTTAAAGGACTTACATGTTTGTAAATATTCTGCTCGCAGAATTCATTAATATTATTATTATGACTCCTCAGTTGTATACATATTCACCCTCATCATATTAAACTTTTTATATCAAATCTCATCCTCCATTCTTGTCTTTTAACAGTTGCATAGCTGATTACACAAAACAGCAATGAAAGTGCAAAAGGGACTATGTGAGAGAATGGGAAAATTCTCTCTCGCATCGAATGTACTGGAAGTTGTCATACCTTCTCTTTGGTAGATTATCATGTATATTCCAAGTAGTGAGAACTGTAATATCTCTAAAACTACAATCAATATGCTTATATTCAAGATAATTTCTTTCATTTCTTTCTTCATTTAGAATGTACAATTTTTTGCATCTAAAATGCATCAATTATTTTACTAGGGTGCTTGGCTATTTTTACAGTAAAATTGCTAAAATGCAATACATTTTAAAAGCAGGCCTCTATTTCTAAGGAAAGAAATATAAGTAATATAATATAATATAACATAATATAACTTATATGTTAAGTGAAAAACACTACAGTGGTTGGAGAGATGACAAATGACACCTCAGGGCAACACTGGCATGTCCCTGAGGAAAATGTTTTGTTTTTCCTCTCCAGAAAGGGAAAATGATACAGGTTTTCATTAATCCAATTATGAACCATTAATTATGATTAATTAATTAATTATTTGGTTGCATTATTATTATTAGGCATAATTATGCAATATGCATACTGAAAGGCATTTAATTTTGCATTTCAATGGACATTTATATCTATTCCCTGAAAAACATAAGAACGCCCACAAGTTACTGCTTTTAGAAGGGTACTCAAGCAGTGGAGTACATCCCACTGCTGCCTCTATGATTTTGGGAGCCCAATTTCCTTCCCCTATTTTCTGAGTTTTATTTTTGCTGTAGTTCATACTCATTGTCTTCTGTAAGTCATTCTCACCCATCATATTACACCTTCTTTTTCTTTACGTCACATCACATCACATCACATGATAAAGATGCTCTATCTTCATGAATCTAAAAGCTTTTAAATTCGAGCAAATTTCAAACCATACTGTATGTAAAGATAAGGGTGATTTTTTTTTACTGGAAATAAAATATATATAAATGTCTCTTAAAACTAAAATGAAAACTAAAATCAAGTCATAATATCCTGATTTCTAACAACAGTAACCACAAAAGCATTTACTTACTTTTCATTACAAATATGAGATTTTGTGAAAGGGAATCTTTATTTTTTTCTATCGCACCAGCAATTTCATATGTAACCTATAATAAAATATTGTGACATCATTAGTAATGACCAATGCATCTTTTAAAAATCTTACAGCAGTAGAAATGAAGCTATGTTTTTTTCCACTCAACAGTTAAAGGCTGGCATCAGATATTTTTGGCATTTTCTAAGCAACTACAATGATGACCAGAAGAACTGGTTGTTGAACATTATGTGCCTCTGCAACTATACAGAAATTTCATTGGACTGATTTTAAAACATTTCCACAATACAAGGCTTTGAATCAAATATGTACTGTAAAGCAAGAGACACTGACCTAAACAATGCCTTCCCTGTAGGATGAGTAAGCCACTCCCAGCTCACAGATCTCCTTGTCAATGGGACACTGTCCCTACTAACCATGACAAAGCAATCTGAGTCCAAATCCACATTCAGGACAAGTTCCAACCATTAATGTATCCTTTGAAGGTAAGTTCAGTCAATAGATTGTACACAAATCCCATTTACATTTCCAACAACTATGCCCATAAGGATTTTGGGTCACCTCAGTTGCCTATTGTCGTGATTTCAATAATAGACAGCTGGATTGTCCCTGCATCTGTCATCTGACTGCAGATAAATTCTAACACAAGTGGTAGACACTAAAAATTGTGCAAAATCTGAGTTCTAGCCAGAGATGCTGAGGGTACATCCAAAATGAAGAAATACAACCAAATGTCTCTTTTAATACTGAACCTATCCCTGAAGACACTGTATAGAAAAGGAGCACTAAGACAAGAAAGCAGTTGTTTTTTTGGCTTTTTTTAAATTTTGTGTGAGGATGGATGAAAAACAACTAGTTAATTTACAGACTTTAGCTATAAGAAGCTCTGGCTTGCATAGTAGTAGAACCCACAGGGAATTCAAAAAGAAAGAAAATTATAGATTTCAGTACTTGCATGATTAGGCAGGTATTAATGGGAACTTAGAATACAGTTCAGTTTCATTTACCTTGGGACCATGTTTCTATCTAAAGCCTTCTTTAATTTTTTGTATTGGATCTATATCCTAAACCCCTTAGGTGTTTGGGGAAATTTTATCCTTGTACATTTAATAAAGCTGTAAATACATAATTAAGATTAGTAACACTAATCAGTGCATTAATTTTCCATGGGGTCACTTGACATTTATGCAATGCTATCTTGCTCACAAAAGAAATTATGTGATTTGGAAGTGTATAATCTGTTAGAGTGAGTAATTGTCAAATGATGTAATTACTATGGTGTCTGACATGAACAAGGTATAACAAGAGAATTATGGTTCTTTTCCATGGCAGATCCAATGTTATGCATTTTCTAATTGCATTTCCTAAGAACATACAACACAATTAGCAAACTATTAGACTTCTTTAAGTATACTATTAAATGCTTTTAGTGTACTCAACATAAATGTTGTGCCATCTTGGTCCATAAAAGGTAATTAACAGAACTTATATGACAAATCCATAATGCCAGTTCCTAATTGAGTGTCTTGGGCTTTCACTAAATTATAAGAAGAGAATTAGTATTGGTGGGAAGAGTAGGTAAGTATAGCAGTGGGAGATACTATATCATAATTAACTGCCTAGATTAAAACAGGGAGAAGTTTCAGTATTGATGTTGGTATAATACATCACAAACTTCTGGAACTATATTCACAAGATATATTTTATATCACATAAAATAGATAAAAGGGGGATTCCCTTTTATGAAGAAATTGTTAACGCTCTAAACAATTTTCCCATAGACTTGGTAAACTAATTCACTGCCTAAAGACATGAAAACTGACTCAATGAAATGACACTCTAGGGTTCCGTAGTAATTGCCAGTCCCACAAAATAGAAAAGGAAATAAGTCCTCTTCCAGCTGCCAATTTTGTTGATTTAATCTCGCCCTCATCAGAAATGGAAAACTACATGCCACCTAAAGCACATATATTTCCCTCAGTTTTCTTCCATTGTGTTTGTAAAATAAACCTGGCCCAAACTCTGCATTGGTTGGCACTCAAGCACAGTGGATAGTTATTCTGGTGAGACAAAAAGCAAGCAAATATTGTATGCTTTAGACAGGAAATGTGCACTTACTTAGATAATGGGTCCAGTATTATAAAACATATTCCTTATTGTCACTTCTATTTATCACAGTTTGCTTTGTCTTGCTTTATATGGTGACTTTTTAGGGTAGACAGTGTGCAAACCTATATGTCTATGTTAGCCAAAGGAAACAAGACCTTTATATAATATCTGAATAGCTGAAATATTTGTATTAAAAAAAAAATACTGTTCCACACTACATTTTATTTCATTATAAGAGATTAAAACAAAATGGAGTTGGATTTGCTTTCCTTTTAAATTTAAGTTCATAAAGGAAGAGAACTTAACATAAGTCATAATGGGTATGGCCAAATAATCATCTAGTCCTGAATATTTTGGGAAAATTATTGAGGAGTATTTCCACTCTGCCAGCCACCAGTTCCCTTCTCAGCTTTCAGGGCTCTGCCCATGAAGGCACTCTTGTCCTGCAGGCTGTATCTCACCTTTGTGTTTAGTATCTCTTGACTTGCATTTCCTCCTCAAATCTCTGTTTCCAGATGCCATTAACATTTCCAGCATCTTTTAAGACTCTGTGTCAAGGAGTTCCACTAATTACTAAGTTTGAGAAAAAAAAAATCCCTCAGTTTATTTGTTTTGAACCTGTTTTCTGCTCGTTTAAGTTAGCAGAGCTGGTTTTAATACCACAAGAACTACCAGATACAAGCTAAAACACCCAGAAAACAGGAGACTCACCAGATATGCACAGAGCTGACTTTGGAAACTGCGTATTCCTCTTATCTTTTTACATATTCTTGTCTCTTTGTTTCATTAATTATCTTCATGCCAGGAAACCAGAAGACTGTGTATATTTTCTTCAGACCTAAAGTATCCTCTCTCATAACATCTTACTTGCTTAAGGGATTTTCTCCAAATTTATTGGGTATCCCAATATACTTTATCAACAGGACCACCTTTACACATATTTTTCATCAAGTCCTTAAAATACTCTTTTTTTTTTTTTTTGGTAAATAATTTTCATATCTTGTGATAGGCCAAAAAACCTCATGGTTAATGGTAGATTTGGCAGGAACCCTAAAACAAGCTAGGGAAAAGCCACCTGGAATATTAAGAACAATTTGGCTGCATTCCCAGTTAAAAATGAAAATTGTATTATTTTAATAGCAAAATATAACTGAGAAACTCAGTTTTGCCTGTGTTGTAAATTTTTAGGTAATAAGAAAATAATTAGTTCATGTAGCAAAGGAGAAATTTTTGAGAACATGTCCAAGGACAATTTGGTGCACAGAGAGACACTTGCAGTTGCTAATTTTCTGCCAGTACTTGAATGTGAGTGATATGCTCGCATGTACCATTTTTTAAGTACCACTGGGTTTATCAACCTCCCAAAACAAATCTTGCTAAGCAATGAGTGAGCTAAATAATTTTATATTCTGTCAAGTCTTATTCTAACACTGTGATAGAATAGCATTTTGAAAGAAGGAAGTATTTAGAAACAAAATAGACGGATGGGAGAAAGTGTTTATCATTTTCTCTAGTAAGTGAAAATCCCAAATCAAGACTACTTAAAGAAAGAGAAAAAGGGAGAAAAAGGAAGACTGTCTTGGCTATGTGAAAACCAGAATCTATGTCAAGTAGCCTTTATATGCCTTGGTACAGTTTATATTAGGTTGATTTGATTGTTGTGTCTGGGGATTCAGCCTGGGGAAAAATAGTCAAAATGAAAGCATCCTTATTGATTAATCCACCTCCTTTTGTCTTCTGATTTAGAGGTTCAGTTTCAGAGTCTGCCTGGGATATACAAGGCATTTGAGAGAAGACTGCCTTGGTGAAGGTGAGCTGACAGCTGAGAGGTATTTTTGATATGCAGGTAGCTGAGAAATGAAAGACATTGATCTGCACTTAAAGGAACATTACATGCACTGGTTTACAGAGCACAGAACTTGATCTTTAGGTCTGATCAGTTTATTACAGTACAGAAAGTCAAAACAGTGGCAAGGCAAACAGCAAAAAGGGGCTTATTTAATTTGTAAATTCAATTTTAATTTAGACAGCAGAAAGCTTCAGTTATGCGAATGTATTATTCAGATGACATGAACAATGAGGCAAATACAGTTATGTTAAATATGACTGTTAGGTAAAGCTATGTCTCTTGGCACTGTGCTAGGACAATATATTTCTGATTTACTTAGTGATACATAAATTCTTCCACAAAACTTTAAAAAATAAAGAACTTTGCGTCCTTGAGAAAGTTCAATGATGGAAATGTTATTTTTCAAAAATCATGGCTATTGATATATCTGACAATTCAAAGATATAATTAATGTGAAGCTCTTCCTTAAGTGAGAGACCACAATGTAAACATTAATGTTCTCAATAAATGAACCTAGACATTCAGTATTACAGGTTCTTAGGATAGTTTCAGCTGGTGGTCAGATGCACCCATAAAATGCTTTGCTACCTCAAGGCAAACTTGCAAGGTGTTGCAATGTGCCTCTTCCTCCACAGACAGCCTCTGTTGAGAAGCATCTCAGGATACCCACAGTCATATCAGGCATCAGAAACAAAGCAATGCCCTAGATGAGCAGAAATTTTCTGGAAGAAATCAGACTGCCAGTATTCAGAGAAATGTGTTGAACAACCTTCAGATAAAGCCTTTCACTAGGATTATTTTTTTTTTAGTCATAAAACCCCTAAATCATTCTCTTCTACCTCCTGCCTGAACAAAACAGATAAGCTTTTTGTCTTACAGCACTCAGATACCAAGGCATGAAACATCTCTTTAAAAAGACTCATAATGCGTCAAGGCATTGTAGGATTCTGTTCAGCTGTAAAATTAAAACTAGGAGATAAAGTAAAATACTTGATATAATAAAGTACTGATGCTCACAGTGGCCTTTGCTAAGTGTGTGTTCATGTGTGCTCACAAGCAATATATCATATTGCCCATGCAGAAAAAGACAGATTTAATCTTGTTCAGGAATAATAGCAAAATTCAAAAGAAATGAGGCAAAATTCATTTTCTCTTTTCCACTGGATCATTCTGTCACATTTGTGTAAAACCATATTTGTTCTCAGATTCCACTAAAATATCTGACCCCCGTGCTGATTTCTTCCATGTGCAGAAGTTAACTTGTGCATATTGTTGCTCTGTCTTCCCTCCAAAACAGACAAGAAAATAAGAAAAAATCCAAGGTTTCTCAGAACAGTATCATACACACAGACTTCCTTGAAGTGTTGATTCAGCCAGAAAATTAATTATGGATTCCAAATGATTTGGATTTCTTTTCCCCCTTACATGTTGCTTTGAGCCTCCTGTTCATTCTTTGTCTCAATTCAACATCGTGCTTTCTTTCTTGTACTTCTGACCCATTCAGTCTGCTCTTTTTCTCTCAGTACTGCTTTTTCTGGGATAGTTTAAGGCTCATTATGCTTGGATCAATAATACGGCATATTTAGTCTTAGGAAAAGTTGCTGAGCATGAAACTTAAGGGAATGCACAATACCTCCACATTCATGACACATTCAATTAAAAAGACTTGATAGTGGAAGAAAAGATAACTTTTCTACCTGTATCCTGTCACGAAATTTCACCAAGTATGGACATATTAGAGGTCTTTAAAACCACACAGACACATCTGTATCAGCTGTAATTGCCTCAGAATATAAAGCTGGATAAAACACTTTTGTTCACAAGAAGTTGTCTGTCAATCTCAGTTAAATATACAAAAATAAGTCTTTTCAGTGAGGAAGTATTTTTAATAACTGCATTTTCCAGTTTAACTGCACTTCTGACTTGCTAAAATAGCTACTGCAAGTGTCTGAGTAAAGAAATTAACCTAATTAATTCTGGACTTTGACCTACGACCATACACTACTGATGAAAAGAAGCCCAAATTACAAGGGTCATAAGTCATTCATACCAAGGGCCAACAGAGAATATTAGCTATTTTTTTGATGACTCAGAGTAGCTCTTTAACACTGGCTGTGAAGTACATTGCAGTTACAACTGTTACCTAGAGAAATCAGGATGTCTGCCTTCATACAGAGCCTGCTGCATTCAGTGTGATTTCCTCCTCAACTGCCAGCCTAGACACATCACCTGAGCACAAATGATTAACACTAGAAATGAAGACCTTAATGTTTGATTACCTGTCACAATTTGCTGGTAATTCTTTCTCTACCCTCTGGGTCTGATTCATCTTCCAGTTATACTCATGTAAATAGAGAGAAGCTTTACCAAGTTAAAAGAGTAAAAATCAGTGAAAAATTGTGGCGAGAATAAAATTAAGACCCCTTGTTGTAAATTTGGAGATCTCTGAAGGCAAAAATCAAGGGTAAGATTGCTTTATACTTCACTTATGTTAGACCCATTTAATTGACATCAGACTATAAAAAAGGGTCTCAAAACCTGCCAAACTATATTGATACTTTATATATGAAATTCTTATGTTTGAGTGCGAATAAATCCTGATATACTTAAAAGCCTCATCCTTTAACAATTTTCATAAAGCATATATCACCAATGACTTCTATAAAAAGTTACTAAATGTAGTAATAGCGCAATCTAAAGAACAGCATCAGCAGTTTTAAAATCTGAGTTGTTAATATGCAAATTCTCAACATATGAAGATATACTAGTCTCAGAATAAACTCAATTTCTGTCATTTAGTACAGTCACACTATCATCAAAGTTTTATATAAATACATATCGTGAAACACTGGCAATTTCAGTCTATGATAGCTAGATAACAGTCCCACAAGATACCAAAAATGCAAGTGTCTTTAAGGATTTATCTCCATTACTATTAAAGCAAGCAGAGTTAAGCAGTTGCAAGAGAGCTTTTCTGTTTTGGCAGGGCTAAGCATTTTACTGTTGTAAGGATGCAAACAACCTGACTGGAATAGTTCCTTGGCCAATGTAAATCAAACTATCTCCACTGACTTCAAAAGAATGTGTGGATTTACATTACTTCGAGAGCTGTCTGTTTGTTCATGCTTTTAGATTAAATGTCATTACTATTATTAGGAAAAGGTCAAACCAACTGCCTATGTTATAAAACAAAAAATCTAAACAACCATGCAAGACTAAAACACATGTTACTGAAAAGTGTCCTCTTTACCACTCACAATTTAACTTTCAGAACCTGAAATACTGGTCTTTACAAGTCTTCTGACTGCTTCTTCAGAGAATAAGACAAAATTTCTTCCATTTTGAAGAAATTTGCTTATTATTCTGGTTGTAATTTGTAGATGCCTTGCTGCTGCTGCCATGTCAAGTTTTAGGGTGTGGAACCTTTTTGAGCTCTTATGATAAAATTGTATAAGCAGAACAGCATTAAAAAATACTTGTGTAACAAGTATAAAAAAAGTTTATAAATTAAAGTAGACATCTGAAGTTCATGGTCAGTTCTTTATTCCATCACTTGAAGTCCTAGTAAGTTTCACAAAATCTTGGTTGTACTGTTATCTAAAAGTAGGAATACCCACATTCCTACTGACAAGTCCCAGTACTGGAGGTATTCAAACCACTTAACTTTGGCAAATAATTTGATTCTATGTAGAAGGCTTTGTGATGAAAGAAGAACCTACAGGGAGTTATTCAGAGTATTTGGGTTAGGAACTTAAGCAGTACTCAAATAGTCCTTTCCCTAATGACCACATTTCTATCATTGGGCAGGAACAAATTTGCTTGCATCAAAACACAACTCCAGACTTCCATCAACTTCATTTCCAAACAAGGAGCCAGAAAATAGATCTGTCCCTGTTTATAACACTGTCAGGTTATTAAAAAAAAAAAAAAAACCACAGCAAAAAACTATCCCTTTAAACACATATCTAACTTGCTTGCTTTGAGTTGTATGTGATTGTGGGGACAATGTGAAAATGAAGTATTGGAAAGGAAAGGGTAAGAAGTCTATTTAAAAGAACTGATTACACTATTCCTGTGAACACTGCAGGCAGGGGAATAAAAAAATATTAATCTAATTTTACAGTCATGCTGAAAGACATTTAGCATGTTCTGGGGTTTTTGTAGGAAAAAAGAAATATTATGGCTACTAACAGAAAAAGTAGGGGTTTTGTTTTTGATTTTTTTACCAGATTCATGCTGGTAACCCAGGTATCTACATATACAGCAGAGGAGCTACAGGGAACCTCTACTGTTCTGGAACCACATCTGTATGCGAAGTGGAGCCAAATAGAATGGCATTAAACATCTATGCTGAGGCATCTGAATCACCCCCTTCTACATTAAATGCTTACAAAGAAGACAAAATTTAGGAGCCAGAACTAGGTAGCCCATATCCTGCATGTTGTGATGTAAGCTACACATTTTATACACTAGATATCGCATTGAGATTCTAAGTTGTCCTCTGAAAATTTAGCACTTGACAGTGAAATCCTATTTAGAGTCAGGAGTTGGAGAAACCATGTAAAATTTTGTTTTGTTAAGTTTCTTCATTAACTGCATGTAAATGATATTCAAACAACTTACCCTCCCAGCATAATGCATAACAGTGAAGGTGGAGCCCAGATCCTTTGGGGCAAGGTTACCATTTCCATCTTTTGTGGAGGAATACACTGTATTTGTATCTGATGTATCCAGGTAAGACTGAATGCGTTTAGAAAGACTCTGTTCCACTGACCAAACAGATTGGCTTTCTTCATCCAGCATTGATAAAAAGCCTGATGGTTTCTGAAATGAAAAATAGATTTTTCTCATTTTATACAGGAGAAATAGAATTCCAGTTGTTCCTTGTAGAGCAACACAGCTTGTAATTTAGAAGACAGAAACATATATCACCTCAAAAAACAGGAAAAATAAAAAAGATGAAAATATTTTGGTAAGTGATCAAGGCTGGTCCTTCTATAAGAAATGTAGGGAACAGTATTTCTGTTGCCAAAAATGGTCACTATTGACGATCTGTTGGAAACTGATTGTGTAACTTGCTTCTTAAAAGTTGTCTAGAAACAAACTTCAGGCACTAAAGAAGCTGCCAGGCTCAGGACAGAGCCTCGCCAGCCCTACAGCAGCACAGTCACCGTGCCACGAGACACAGAGGCTACACGTGAATCAGTACAGGCAGGGAGAGTCTGCTGCATCTTCCTCAGCCCTGTTCTCTTAGTAAGCTCTGTGAGCAACTGAGCTGTGGCCTCTTTGACCCATAACCTTGTCTGAAGATTCATAAATTAGAAAATGCAAGCAAAAGTTTGTATTAGCCTAACATGCACAGAGTGTGTATAAATATACATGGTGTAAAATGGATCTGGAAACTACCTGAAAGAAAAAATCCAAGACTGCAGTATGGTTACCAGGAGAATACATTGTTTCCATGGCAACTCCCTCTTGTACACATTCTGCTTGCTCTTGTAGGAAAAGCACTTCATTGATGTACTGGTGTATCTTCTCATTGGTCATGTTGACACATAGCTATTGTAAAATGAAGAAAAAGTTAATATTAGACGTTTACTGGATAATTCATCGATATAGGTTTTATTGCATGTCAAATATTGAATTTGAAGAAATGTGAATCCACAATATGGTATCTTTTTGTAGACCACAAATTTAGGAAGACCCTAGGGAAATTTAGATTTTAACAACCATTATTGTTAAATTGGGAATACACAATTTTCTGCCTGCACAGTTCATTGTGAATTCCACATAAGATTTATCAAATATCAGTATTATCAAATACAGTGGAAATTTACACTTGATTGATTCCATTGAATGAAGAAGGGTCACCCTACATATATATTGGTATATTTAATATTCTTCTGCATTTTATATTCCGGAAGGTTATACAAATACAATGTGCTTTTAGAAGAAAAAAACCCTACATATTTGTTTAAGAAGCTGAGTCTGTAGATAGTTCAGTGCTAACAAAGACAAAACTCTGTTTCCACATACAATGTCACTGAAGTCTAAAGCAGTCCCTGAAGAGCTCATTGTATTTTACCAAAACCTATAAGAGACCTAGGGACATTTTGTTAGATGCTGCTCTCCATTTTATACATATTCTAAGGGAAGGTTGGGAAGAAAATGGTGTTCCATAGAAAAGTTCAAAGTTTGGGGACATAAATAGTGTAGGAGCTTCAAAAATATTTTCTTTGATTGCCTTATAGGACGTACAACTAAACAGATTCACAGAAATCTGATTTTCAATTAAAAACGGTATCAGTTTACTAGTGTGCTTTTGTATTTTATTCAAAGCCCACCTGCTAAAATAAGTAAGTATTTAATAACCTTGTGGAATAAACGTTTTAACTGTTTTTTTGACATTAAAGTGGAAATTTTAGTTGAAAATTTGAAAACCTCCTCCAATGCTACATAAACCATGACTAAGAAATTAAGAAAACAGAAACTCCTAAAAGGGTGTAAGAACACTTCATATGAGGAATGATACAAGGAATGCCTGCATGCATTTTCTTTTCAGTCTTAACTAGTCACATATATGTGTTGGCCTGCCATTAACTATATCTTCCATTAATAAAGTGTGTAAAGCAATTCTATCAGCAAGTCATATTAAAAGGTATGAATTATTGTGATCAATCCTAATATTACATGGCTTAACATCCAGATGAGGGAAGAGAACATAAGTAATGTGTAAGAGTTGCCTGAATTTTCCATTAACACCTCCTGTTAGCATAGCCAACGTGTACTTGCTATACAATAAAATAGACTAGTGTCAAAAACAGCAGGAAGAAATGAGACAAAGCTCATTTTACAATCAAATGTCTATTAACTGTCTTTACTAATGCATGACAGTGCAGACAAAAGACAGCCTCGAATAAAAGCAATGTTTCTTTAAAGTGGGATTTATAAACATTCAGATTGTTATCTTATTGACAATAGAAGTATACAACTGACTTCCAGTATCTACTTATTTTATGGAAAAGACAGCTTTTTTAACTCTGTGGCAGGAAAACTGCTTTACTGATCACTTCTGGAATTCTAATTACAAATTTTTTCCAGAAGCTTGTTAACATTATTTTATAAGGCAGACAAGCTTACACTTTGCAGAATATGGTAAAGCCTTAAAATGATGCATGCTGTATATATCTTTATTTGCAGATGACTTATTTAGGTCATTCAACTTTACAAAGGTGTATTCTACAATAAGAAAAGCTGTCAAAATCCCTATAAGGTCAAACTTACTTTTTATCATGAGCCAATCTCTTAAAATGCATTAAAAAAAAGTATTTGAGAGCCTGGCTGTGCAGCAAAATTATTGAACTACACAGTTTGAGATGAAGGAAAGATTGTCTTAGACACGTCTTAAAAAGATCTGATAAACAGCATTGGTTTTAAGTAGCAAAATAAAAGGAATAGTAATTTGTTAAAACATTCATAGATGGTAAAGAAAAAACCAAATTTTAAAATTCTACCAACCAGTGTATTATGGCATACACTAGGGTGCTTCTTAGCAACATAAGCAACATTGTCACCCAGACTGGCAGACTTGCCACACTGCCACTAAGGTACTGCAGGCCAGGGCAGAAAGCAGCTCAAGCACTTGCACAAACTGCAAACTGCCCCAAAGCTGCTCTCCAGAGCAGTGGCTGAGAGAACAGCTCTGCAGAACGAGAACCAGGAGACCAGCCAAGGGCTGCTGGAAAGCAATGCATTCTGATCAGTTTTTTCTCCATTTCAGTGTTTTACACAACCTGCTGGGAAAAGGTAATGAAATGAATGTTTCCAATTAAAAGCTTGGCACAGGTTGACATAATAGTTAAAGCAGCTGAAATGTAGAAATGGGATGAATATGAACTAAACTAGCTTTTGCTTCAAGTCTTCTAAGTATTACATAAGACAATGATATGCTTTCTGTCCAAAGAGTTGAAAAGTTCCCAGAATCACATTTTTAAACATGTATTTAACTGTCCTCATGTAAATTAGATTGAAATATAACAGAAATTTAAAAAAAAAACCACAAACAAAAACAAACCACTCAAATAGATTTTTATCTAAAACAAATATTTGGGAAACTTTAAGAACTATATTTGCTTTAACTAGCAGCATTACTCAACATTACCTATGGTACTTATTGTCATTAAACATTGTTAAACCGTTCTTGATATGCATCTCATGGACTCCACATTATGTCTTCTAAGTAGTTCTCTTTCTACCAATCTTTTTTACATTAACTCACTATCACATCTCAGTGAAAATAAATACACCATATATTTGTCTGTCTTCTCTAATAAGTCCTTTCAGAATATTATTAGAAGAAAAAAATTTGTTCAAGTATTAAAAAACAAAAAGCAAAACAAAGCAAAACAAAAACCTAAACAAAAACAACCATAACTTGCAGCACCACCTAAATTTTAGATTTTGGAAAATAATACAGTGGCATTTAGTAAAAGCAGTAAGTATTCACCACATTAGACAGCATTAGCTTGATCTATCTTCTTTTATCACATTTGAACAGTTAGTACCACTAAGTATACTCCAAATTAAAATTTAGGTAGAATATCAAAATTGTACTGTGCTCTGAAGACAGAAAAGTACCCATGACTAATGAAATTTTCTTGCTCTTCACTCTATTCAATTTTCAGGCTCTTACGCCTGAAAATGGTATGGTAATTTCCACAAATTACCAAAGAAGGAAATTTGTGGAAAGCAAACTTGGGGACTGTCAATCAGTGAGGGAAAGATGAATGCAAAAACCCTTTGCTCATTTACATCTTTTGGTCATGCAGAAGGATTAACCCTCCCAAGGTATGTGTATTCAGAGCATGGAGTAAAGCTAACAGCTGTCATTTCAACACATCTATTAGGCCCTAATTTATGGGTCGAGATGATGAAGTTACAATGTCGAGTTTAACCTGCAAGGAAGTGCTCTAGCATTTCTCAAAAATGTAATTTTTAAGATAATGAAACACAGAACCATGTTTTTTCTGGGACTGGATTCAGAAAATATTTTTAAACCTAAGCTTGACACTTATTTTTTAGAAGTATCTTGAATGGTGTTCCCCTTTGTATCTGCTACCCAAACATTTCAACATCCTTTCCTTTATGTATAGTACCCATCAGAATATTTCTAAGGAATTGATAACAAAATCAGAACCATTATATTTCTTCCTTTGCCTTTTAGGGCTAATAGGATCTAACATAGATTTCTTTTTCCCCATGCAGCTCCAACACAAATTCAGACATAGTCCTACCTCTGTCAGAAGATCTTTAATTCACTGGGACTCCGTGTTATCTCTGGGACAGTTGCCATTAGCCAATTTGTGTTCCTCAAATAATGTAAAAGAGAGCCTGGTGCTATACTAAAACTTTGCTACAAGTAGCTGTCACCTGAGAAGCCTTCCACAAAGGAGGGTCTGAAATGTCCCTCAAGAAAGGGACAATTTCAATACAAAGTGGAATAGTCCCCCACCGACTTTTTGTAGATATGAAAGTATGAATCAACCAAGCTTACAAAAAAAACATGGCAACAACAATCTTTCCCTGAAAGAGTTTGGAATTGTTCTCAAACTGAAACAGTTCTAAATTATTTTTTCACTCATAATGCTGGCCAGAAACTAAGTACTATGGGACAAAAAGGATGCTACTGTGGAAAAGTAAGTATGTATTTCAATTAAATGTTGTGCTGAATTTCACTGATCTATCACAAACTGAATTGACCTGGGAATCTCAGTTTGAGATAAACTATTTTATTTTTGGCTACAAAATGTCTACTGTAAAAAAATAACACTGGACAGACAATAGTGCCCTGCATAAACAAAAGAAATGTGTGCACTGGGAAGAAGACCAAAGAGTCTAAGAGGGAAGAGGAAGGAGTACACCCTGACAAAGGCCATGAAGAGTGTAAGATCCTCAGGAACTGGACTGAGGAAGAAAGTAAATCTTTTACAGCCCTGCTCAGCTTTTCCTGGGGCCCCCACCTACTCCTTGCAGATGAGCCCGGTCCTAGGTGATGCCATGGCAGTGCCAGCTTCCAGCTCTTTCTCCAAATGCCTGTGACAGGGTCCCAGCCCCATCTGGCTGCTTGCCAGGTAGGGGCTGCAGATGGGCATTGTTTACCAGCCCTGGCTCTGTCCACCATGCTCCAGGGATGCTGCTCAACAGGGAGGGCATGGCCATCCTCTGGCTCCTCCTATTGCCTGGCTCCCTGGTGCCAAGGATCACCTGGTCCTCGCTGCTCCACAGCAAGGTCGTTAAAACCTTCCTGTGTATGGAGGCTAGCAAAACTCTGACTTAAAAATACCACGTCATATTTCCTTGTTAAAAACTGAATTAACGTCGTAAGCACTTTCCATCATCCTATAGGGAATAAGGAATACTCCAGCACTGGGAACTGCAGTGGAAAGTTCTGCATTAAGTCCCTACATAGCAATAGAGCTCAGTGTGCACCAGCAGCTGCCTATTCCAAAGAGGCACACAGCAACCTCCATCTATGCTCTGCACAGGCAAAACCAAAGAAGGTTGATTTCTTCTGCATAAAACAAAATCTTTAAATGTTCTTTCAGACTGTCTAAATGTAAAAACCTGTGTGTGACCTCCCATCTACTATCACTGAGGCAGCAATGACTGCAGAAAAGTTACATCATGTAACTTTTGTCTATTCATATCCATCCACCTTCAAAATAGACAACATGACCTTACATTTAGACAGCTAGTAGCAGTCTAATGGCTGAGACAATGCAATTTTAATGTAAAATAATCTGTTATGGTTGTTTTGGCTAGGAAATGTTATGTGACAAAAATGTCGTGTCAGCAGAGTTAACCATAGAAATAACATGCTGAGAAGTTAAAATCTACCACACCTAATAATAAACATAGGTGAAAATTCCATACACAGCTGGGTTCTATGACCTCTTCTGCTTCACCATAGTGACTGAAGTAGAGTCCTGAGTGGGGCAGGCAATGCTCTCTGCTCTCAGAGCCAGCTGGCTCCTGTAGCAGGAGATGTGCTGCACAGAGCTGCCACGGAAGCTGTGCCTCTCCCAGAGCTACACTGCATCACACAGATAATGTTCATGTACTTTAATGGGTATGGAGTTGAATGGGAGTCAAGAGACACTTGACTGTTCCAGTGACCTGCAATATTAATTTAGATAAATCCCTTATATTTCCTATAAAAAGAATAATATGTAGACACTTTCTACTGCAAAACTTGAGAGGCCTACAGATATAAAATACCATGCAAGAGCTAAACACATAATTTAGCAAGAGCTAAATACTTTCTTCAGTTTCTCATTTGAATTCTATATCAGACAGAAAAGACTACTAGCATTGTCCATTTAACTTTATTGCATTATTGTTCTTTACGATGAATCTACAACTACAGACTTCCATTTCTGTAGAAAGACCTGACTTTCTGCAGGGGGAAGAAAAGCTACTCTTTCTCCTCTAATGTCTGGTTCTTCTTCTATAATACATTTTTCTTAGATACAGCTGGGGGAAACTGGTACTGGCACTATCCATCCTGCTTATTGCTTTATATTCATTGATCATGAGTTCGTGGTCAAAAATATACTATCATAAGTATGAAGGTTGTAGCATTCCTTGACTGTACAATTTGGAGTCGTGCTGTGAGGGACCCATGAATAAGATCTCACATAGTTTTAAATTCTATCAGAAGAGAAGCAGACATCTCCTAGTTTTAGAGGGGTGTGGAATAAACTGTAAACAAATACAGTCCCTCTCAAACAGGGAAGCCTGAGAAAACATTGAATTAACACTAGAAACTGCCATTGATATTTTTGGTAGAGCACTCATTTTCCTGAAATGACCACAAAAAGAAGGCCATTTCCCCACAGAATAGGAAAGAGAAATTGTGCTCACTTCTGACTATGTTCCAGTGTGGTTGTATACAAAGCTCTTCTGGCACAGCAGGTATGCAGCTGCTCCAGGAAAATGCTGTTCCCAAGCTAATGATCACTGCTAGGAAGTGATTGTAAATTGTTATTAGGGTGAGCTAAAAGTGTACTGTAGTCATTTACCAAAGCTCAGCTGATGAGCAGTAAAAGCAGTAACTCACTGAGTCCTGGTGATTCAGAAGATTTCAGTCTTTATTGAGCAATGACTCCTTCAGATTGTGCCTCCTAAAAACAGTGTTCCCTGCCTTTCAGCTTTTAAATTTCATACCAAAAATCAAAACTCCCCTCACTATTGCTTATTCCACACACTTATTTACTTTTATTTTTAAATTATGTGTCACATTTTTGCTCTTATATCACACATGTTCTATACAATAAAGACCTACCAATACTTACCCAGTAAAAGGGAAACACTTAATTAATAATGTTCTTTAACTTCTAATGCCTTCTTGTTTACAATGGCCAATAAAATTTTTCTCTCTACAAGCTGTCAGCCACATAGTTTTGCCTGCAGAATTTATCAGATTCTTGGTGTAGGCATAATTCATCTTACTTTTCTAGTCCTTTGACAGCTGTCTTCCTTTGCATTGCTCATAAGTTGTTCCTACACCAATTCTTCATTTGACTTTGATATTTCAATAGTCTAATGCCTTGTCATTCCAAAACATACACTGGAGTAAACAAGTTATCCTACCCAGTTTATCCATCTCTGTTTGCCTGAACCATCTTCAAACACAGTTTATTAAAACTGACATGTGATTTACTATCTTATTACTCTCTTAATTATGATATTAAACTGTCTATCTACCAGCCTGATATAAAGCTCCAGAAAGATTCCCACAGCTACTTTGAATGTCCCCAGTTTTGGACAATCAGGAGGTTTTAATGTTTATTGGAAACAGTCAAAATTTTTTTTCCAAGAAACCAGGAAACCAGATATCACAAAGAATGCCTTATCATACACTAATTTGAAAAAAAAAAATCCCTAAAATTACTTTTCTAATGACATTTTAGAATATGCTAATCTAAATGTGATTAAAACATAATTTTTATGGCTCCACTACTGTCTGGTTGTAACATTTAATGCTAACATTCAGCAATCACAGGCCTTGACACTGGGCATGTTTGCAGACATGATGCAATGTTTTGCATGAGGACCCTATCCAGGCTAACAAGACTGTTTATTGTTAGGGTTAACAAGCCCAGGCAGAACTCTGAACTAGACTAGATTGCTAGAGAGCTCCAGCTTTGAAGTTCAGGCTGTTTGGGGTAAGTCTACATGATTAGTCTGTACCACATGGAAATACAAACTGCTTCTCTTCACTGATACTAGAACTCACCACTTCAGGAATCAGATTCGTTAATTGCATTATAGAGATCATATAAAAAACACTCACTTCTGCTTTGTCTTTTCAGGAATGCAGTTAAATAGATTCTGAGACAATTACTCAGATTATTACTTCATATTATTCCACAAAATGCATTCAGTCCAGGTGGAGGGACAGTAAGTGTCTCTTGAAATATTTTTATTTAGAAAAAAATGGAATAGAAATGCAAATATGACTTTGAAATTATCATGTTTGCTACATATAAATAATAAAATTAATTCCTTTTTACTAATTTTTCTTAGATCTTGTATTTTCTCTTCAAGTATCCTTTGCAGTTATTAAGCAGAAAATTACTTACCCCAGAAAATTGAATTCATGGTATTTCATGATGTCAATTGCAGATCTTGTATGAGTTTTATGACAAAAAAACAATGCAGAACAGGGTCAAAGGAAAATAACCAATAAGTCCCAAGATGAGCCCCTCTCTTTTGAGAAGCATTTAAATTGCATAGAATATTTATAGAATACTTCATACTTATTAATCAGGAGGCTTATGGATTTTTTAAATTTCATATACTCAATCTGTTAAAATGTTTTTAATTTTTCACTTTATATTTTCCCCTGAAGGTGGCATTCACAATGAGTAAATGACTAGGAATATTGGTACACAGGAAGAGTCCTTAATCCAGCAAATGTTCAAGCAAGGTAGAACTCTAACAGCAAAAAGAATTTTGTGAGAGGGAAACTGGAATTTATTTTATTGCCTTCTTACATGCTCCTTTGATGTACAGGTAAACTTATTGTGTGCTTTCAAACATTTGGAAATTGGGTAGCAATGTAAACACGTTATACAAGCTGAACTGATGTGGCCCTATGACTTCCGTTTCACCACAAGGAGGAAGCTGAGCCATAAAACAATGGACTGATTGGGACAAAGGGGCAAATCCCAATTTCAAACAATAACAAGTCCTTTGTTGCTGCTGATGCCTTCTCAATTATTCTCTGCTTTGATTTTTTGATCTGTTCTTTGATTTTCTTCTGCTGCATCACAGAATGAATGAACAACTGAACAACAACTTAAACACCTCTTTGAGTGTGTTGTGTAGAGTCACTAATGCTTTCTGAAACACGTAATTTCCAAGAGCTCTGGTGTTCAGTAATTAATGTTGAAGGTAGGTGAACATCTTAAAGAAAGTTTGATATTTAAAAGGATTTTAAAGCATTAAGTGATATAAATTTCAATTTATTTTTCATGGATGCAATTCAATTTTTTGAAAAGTCACGTTGTAAAGTCACACAGAGGTGAATCTGCCAGTAATGGCACTTAGCATAATGCAGCATTTTCATTTTATTTTTTTTCCAAGGCATCTGGAGACCTTTTGATCTTTCTTCCAATTCAGTATATTGTCCTTCTACTCATTGATCCAGTTGAAGTATAAATACCACAAGAATGAAAACAAACAACACAATTTCCCTCAGATTGTCTTTCAGCGCTACTCCTTTTCAAAATCATGATAGATATTTACTATATTATTTTAAAATTTTCAACAACTCTACAAAACCCAGCATATAATGCATACACTTATAGGTATAATGGGAAAAATATTTTAAGAGAAAATTTTCTCCATGTATAATTGTATTCTGATCAAAACTGGTTAATTAGAGAAATAACAACAGGTACATTAAATTCAGCAAAGCATCCACACTTGCCTGTTCAAAAGTATTCTTTTGAAATTCTTCAAATCCAAAAATATCTAATACTCCAATTTCAAACACCTGGTCACTGGGGAAAAAAAAAGATATTACAGATAATAAGAATTCAAGCAGGTGAATAACACATCTGTTGTTTCTGACAGAAGTATTTCTGTTCTAGGACAAAAGCAGGCTGTATTTCAAAAACATGGATGAAATACACAAGCAGACCATGTACAGAATAGAATCAAAATTCTACTTATAACCTGAACATACTGAAGAGAAATAAAAAAACAGGGTTCAAGATTACTTTAGCAGCTATGCTAAAAACTAAACTTGTAAGAGAAGGAAAAAATCTTAACTTCCTTCCTAAAGTCCAGTTTCTAAGGATATAGGTACCCATTTTCTGACATCAAGGACAACCATTTCAGGGACATTTCAAAAATGCCTGGTTGCACTCAGTTATTCTTTCCCGTTTATATTTCTTTGGCAGCCAGAATTGCTTCTACAGAATGCACTTCAAGGGAAACCTGTTAAGCACAAGTCCTCTCTGTGTCAGCATCAAGTAGAATTTCTGGGCTCAGGCTGCCCAAGAGGTTACATGTCCCAGGGGAAAGAAAGTTAGGGCTGTTTGTTGTGTGTCACTGCATCCATTCAGGGAAGGGACTTTATTGTGGCCAGGTGGAAGGAGTGGAAGGATCAGGGTAGAGCAGTCACCTAGGATTTGGACAGAAGAAATGGGAAAAGTTCTGTACTTGGGACTGAGTCATTGTAAGCCTGATCTGGAGAGGAAACTAAATTCACTGCAGTGAGCAAAATGAATATTTTGGGATATTCTGTTGCCTACTTTGCAACAATAATATTGCAGACTGCTTGTTCTGAGATCATTCCGTATTTTTTTCCCCATATTCCAAGTTTCCTCTATGTCTAAATCTCTGTGCATATCAGGCTATAGATGTAAAGGAGAAAAAGGTGAACCACTGTCGAAGGACATGAATATAGTTCTATTGCAGTCACTGTAGCCCCCTACGATGCCATTAGATGAGGATCCAGCCCTCAAAATAAATTCCTGCATAGCAAACAAACAAAGTAAAATCATTTGAAAAAAATGCATATTATAAAACAAGCTAGGAAAAACAATCCTCAGGGGCAAGCAGAGCCTTTATCAGAAATCATGACCAAGAAGTTTGTCTTCATTTCAAAAGCACACTAATTCAATGCACTACTGATTGTCACAGGACTAGCTGTGTGTGTAAATGTCAGACATAGATTGTTACATAATAAATCTAGTCCAGAATGGCTTTGTTGGGCAGGGGAGGTTATCGGGAGGTCGATTAGCCTCCAAGGGAATTTCTACAAGAAAAAGCATAAAGCTGTATCACCACATCCATCTCTAGCAATGAATGCAATTTAAATTGGGTTTTAAAATGTAAGCCTCATTCACAACTGCTCCTGATTAGAGATGGGGGGTGTACATTCCTTGTCAGAACAAGTTTTCAACAAAATCTGTCCATTTATAGGAAAAAAAAAATTAAATTTTTAAAAACAAACTACCTCAGAGAAATGAATATTGAAAATCCAGAATAATTAGGTTATTTAAATTTGTTTTGGGGAAAAAAAAGAGAAGCTTGAAATTTCAGAATACTTTACAGGTTTTCACTCTTTTTTAAAATTTTCTTTTTTTTTTTTTCCATTTGTATGTAGCCTTCCTTATAAGAAGGCAAAACACAAACTGCTGTGCAGCATTGTACAACAGCTGAAATATTGCATTATATTTCACAATTTTTGAGAGCTACTTAATACAGACAAAACAGCTTATCACTTCTCTGACTGATTCAATTAATAATTTGAGACTGGATTGTTTACAACCCAGTTGAGTCTGTGATTGTTATTTTGTCAAATTAGTCTCTCTTACTTTCCCTCAAGGAATATATAAACATTTGCATTAGGAAAAGACCAATACAAACTGACTTAATGAATTATTAAAAGTCAGGCAAAACAGGAACCTGATCCTAGCTTCCAAAACTCCGGGTAAAAGCCTTAGTGCATTCCTTATCAAAACTGTGATATTTGTGACAAATATATTGGCTTGCAAATATACTGGAGATTTGTTTTTTTGACAGAGAAACATATAGTCTCAGTGTTTTTATGAACTCCTGTTGATAATTTTGGTCTAGTATTATTAGGAGATGCACACACCACATTAAAAGAGCTGGAGGTTTTACATAATTAATATCTTGCCTACAGGGCAAGTATAACAGCACTAGGCTCTGTATCCTCTACAATAGTGACATTTTACTATTACATTGTGCTATTTATATGCCAAATCTCCTCAACCATGACAGTAATTTTCTGTATTAAATTATTGCTCAGATTTTGAAAACTAAATAACAACTGACAACACAATATCCAAATTAAAAGCATTGCTTTATATGTGATTGCAAATTACTTCGTTCTTTTAATCTTTATTCTTGTCTTTCTCTTTTTCATATCACTTTTCTTGCCAGAAGGAGGGTCCATATATCTTTTTACTGGCTAGCTGTCAATCATATTAATTCCAGTAAAATTACTTTCCTTAAATAATCATAGGAGAGATTCCCAAGGCAAAATAAAGCATGAATGATTCCATGTTAACAAATGAAAGGACATGTCACCAGGGTCTAAAAGAACAAATATTAGAAAAAGGCACATTTTTCTGAAATATTTCCTTATTTTCTTTTTTTATGGTTACTAATCATCACTGACACATTTCTGCATTATATTTCAGATATTTAATATGTATAACTAAAAGAACTGTGGTTTTAATGGGGACTGAGACTTTGATTTCAAGTTTGAAAATATTTCCCAGAATATAAAGTAGAAAAAAATAATTTGCTGATGTTTGAAGAACTTTTTTATCTCTTATATCAGCACACAGGTGTAAATACTTAAAAAAAAGCATGGATGTTCACTATAAGTCATTTTGGTTTCCTGATACACAAAACAGCATTTCAGCTTACAGTATTTTACAATGTCTCCAGCTTTGCCTTTTTCCTCAGAACATCTCTGTAAAGATATCCTTACAGACTAGAAATACCTTTTTTATCTTGTACACTTAACAATTGTATTATAAAGAAACTACATAAAAATTCCTGGCAACTCCTAAAAACAATACACATACAGAAGACATCCTGTCTGATAATCTACCACCTTGGCAGACATCTTGCCATTCATCAAGAGATGCTCTCAAACCATTTGCCATTCCTGGCAAGGTGAACAGAACTCCCTTTACGATCTGATCCAGTGTTTCAGACAAACCTACAGAATGTTATTTGTTCACTTTTATTTCATTGCAGATGGTTCTTAGCACCAAAATCCATAGGGTTCATTCTTTTTGTTATCTTTTGCAATCTGCCAGCATAGAGAAGTGAGATGAATCTGTTGGGGGAGGGTGATCTAATGCACCTTTTCATCTGCCCAAGATACAACAGTTCTTGCTCTTCCTCCAACTGCTGCCAGTAATGAGGAAGGTTTATGTCTGATCTGGATATACTGGAAGTGATACTGATTAATGAGGAAATATTTCTCTGATTAGATGAAGTATATAACCTAGCCTTCAAATGAGGTCCTTCAGAATCCTAATTAAAAAGCCCTCAGTTTTCCCAAGGGAACAGATTATACCTGTTGTCAAAAACACAGTTCTTGAAGGGAATAGGCTGAATACTTCCAGTTGAATATATTGTTCTTCATCTCAAACAATTATCAAACAGAATTAGTTTCTGAAATATTTGAGGGAGATTTTTCAATAGTCTAAAATTTTTGCTGAGATTTGGTGTCATTGCCATGTCTCTCAGGTATCTTGCTCAACAACTGTAATTTTTCTTTTAATATTAACTTACCCAGGTGTGAGTGGTGCATATAGAGATGCTGGCTGGACATAACAGAAGGAAACACTGGCTCCATATCTGACAGACATTTTTTTGAGTGGCTTGACAGTTATGGCAGGAAATAAGAAGTATATTTGCCAGTGGACTCAAGATCTATAGCTCTTTCATTAGTAACACATAGTCTTCCTCAGCTCTTTCAAGTGAAATTTGTTCTGTGCTTTAAAAAAATGGCATTATCTAGTTAAATGAAACACTAGAAATTATCCAGAATTAAGCAGATTTCAAATTATTGTATTATGCACCAAATTATATTAGATGTTTTGTAGTTTGTCTGTTTTAAAGACTTCTCTACCTCCTCATATAGAAAAAATTCTCATTATGCTGTGGGCTCAGGTTCTGAACAGGAAGTTCCTTTCCCTCCTTCCTGCACTCCCAGCACTCTTCTACTGAGTTCAGTAATAGAAAAATCAATGTTTTAGGGTTTATTTTCTGATTTTTTTTTCTGAAGTTAGGAATATCTTGTTCTATAAATCAGATAATATACTAAGAATTTTGTAAATGAGACATCTGAGATCCTTCCTTTGCCCAAAAATGTGTTCCTACTGCTACTCTTTGGCACTATTTGAATTTTGGTGGGTATGAGTATACAGTCAGAATATAAAAGCTTTCAGAAACTACCTCTTTAGAAATAATCTGTATGCTCTGTGTGCAACAGAAATCTATGGCTGACCTGGTGGTAAAGACAGAAAGCATGACTGAATGCCAGCTTTCTTTGTTTGTCTGTAATGCTGCCACATAAGACTCTCAGAATGGGTCAGGTTGGAAGCGACCACAGTGGGTAATCTGGTCCAACCTTCCTGCTCAAGCAGGGTCATCCCAGAGCACATGGCACAGAACTGCATTCAGACGGCTTTTGAATATCTCCGGTGAAGGAGATTCCACAGCCTCTCTGGGCAGCCTGTTGCAGTGCATGGTCACCCACACAGTAAAAAAAGTTGCTCCTCATGTTCAGGTGGAACTTCCTGTGCATTAGGCTCTGCCCATTGCCTCTTGCAATACTGCTCAGCACCACTGAGCAGAGCCTGGCTCCACCCTCTTGACAGCCTCCCTTTAGGTTTTATAGACTGAGATGAGGTTCCCCTCTCAGCTGTCTCTTCCCAAGACTAAACAGGCCCAACTCTCTCAGCCTTTCCTCATAAGAAAGATGCTCCAGTCTCTGAATCATCTCTGTAGCCCTCCACTGGACTTACTCCAGGAGCTCCATGTCTCTCTTCTCCTGAGGAACCCAGAGGAGGGCACAGTATTCTTGATGTGCCTCACCAGGGCTGAGGAGAGAGGCAGGACCACCCCCCTCGACCTGCTGCCAATGCTCTTCCTAATGCACCCCAGGACACCATCAGCCCACCTGGCCACAGGACACTGCTGGCTCATGGACAGCTTGTTGTCCAACAGGACAGGTCCTCCTCCACAGAGCTCCCAGCAGGTCAGCCCCTACCTTGTACTGGTGCAGGGGATTGTTCTTCCCCAGGTGCAGGACCCTGCCTTTGATGAATTTCAAACAGTTCTTCCCTGCCCATCTCTCCAGCCTGTCAAGGCCCTTCTGAAGGGCTGCACAGCACTCTGGGGTATTGGCCATTCCTCCCAGCTTTGTGCCCTCAGTGAACCTGCTGAGGAGACATCAGGTATCTCATCATCAGGTATCCCATCATCTAGGTCATGTATGAATAAGGTAAACAATACTAGGCCCAGTAATGGACCCTGAGGGTGACTGCTAGAGAGAGGCCTCCAGCTAGACCCAGGCCCTCTGGGACCTGCTGCTCAGCCAGACTTTATCTACAAAATATTTATCAGCTTTTTATCAGGTTTTATCTACAAATAGAGAAAATATTTTCTAAGTAGCTGATAAAACAACATGCCTTAAACTTACTAGCAGGCAAGGAACACTGTATCAAGATTTTCTCAGGGACATATACCTAATTAGCTTGTTTTCCATGAGAAATGAAAAACAATATTTCACAAGAATTCACAGACATTCTTAAATCTCCATAAAGAAAAAGCCCTCTTGCAGAATGAGTCAGAAATTGTTAAAACATTACCTTAAGTAATTTCATTACTCATTTGGATCAACAGATCCAACTTTGCCAACGTGCAATCAATTACATCGAAATGCCACATTAAGGCAACCATGAATCTACAAAACTGAAAATCAGCATACTTATCTGAATGGAAGTAAAACAGAGTAAACTTTGAAGAGTTAAGAGTCTTAGGAAGAAATTCACCAAGACTATTTTGATAATAATAACATCAGTAGAATGGGAAATCATTATAGAGATGAGTGAAGATAAATATCAATAATTAAAAAAAAATTATAAGCACCTGTGAGAAATGTTATTAGCTTTCTTCTAATTCCACTCTGGGGGCCAATTATGGCAAAATAATTTCTCCACAGTCGATTTTTTAAAAATACTATCAGAATGAATAAAGTAAACAAATTTCAGATCTTGCAACCAGTCTAAACTAGCATGTAAAGCTATAATTTAGTTAAAACTAGACAAAATTATAATTTTTTATGGAAGAGAACAACATTTCTAAAGGTGCATTATCTTACTTAACACCATCATTAAAATTCTTGCTTTATACCTATTGAATAGTATTTCAAAGTAATTAATTTGCTGGATTCTGGCAACACTTTTTATTTTCTGTACTTCATACAGCTTGGTCTTTGAACCTTTTCACGGAATCATCTCCCCTTTGCTTAGATCTAATGATAATAATTCCTTTTATTTTGCCTAAAACCTGTCACAAGCTTTTCCTTAGTAAATACAAATCAATATTGAAGACCAAAATAAAGTATTTCCACGATAAAAGTTAAACATGCATAACCAGCTTCCTCAAAAATGCCAAGAAAAGATGCTTCTTTTAGAGTTACTAAGCCAAGAAATCTAATTTTATTGCTTCATAAATTCTCACTGGTGTGATGGAAGTACAGCTAAGCTGCCTCACAACAGAACTGGGGAACAGAGTTAGAAACCTTATTCCAGGTTTCTGATGAAGGCTTCATCCCATCTGATAAGTAGTAATTCTGTCAGTTTCCAACTGAAATAAAGTGTGGCCTGGGATGTGTCAGACTTATGTAGTCACATAAGTTAATGTTTTTGGTGGATCTTTCAGGAGAGGTTTATTAAAACTGCACCAAACTGGAGATATAATGCTGCTAACTGATAGCTGCTCAGATGTATTTGAAGTAAATCTGACCCACTAATCACAAATTCATTGCAGTAATCCAACTTGCATCTAGAGCTATTCTATGGCTTGATTTACTCCTGCAGTTTAAACAATATGATTAGGCTGGACCAAAGGAAAAAAAAAAAAGCTGCATGTGGACTACTTCAGCCAAGGTTGAAATATCAGTGAAAGATGATCAACCTTATTTCCACTTAAAATAAGCTACTTAGCTTCAGGTTTGGAAAGGGGATGGAGCCGGTTTTGGCCTGATAAAATTTAGTATATCTTGTCAGTACCGCAAATTAATCCTGAGCTGGTAAGCTTTCTATAACCAGCCCAAATTAAGAACTGTCCCTTTTCAGGCATAGGTATAATATGTGGCCAGAGGAGACTATTGCAAATTCCTCATTTCTGATACATTAAACAGCTGTCCTGTTTTAGCTGGGACATACAACCTTACACAGTCTTCAAGTTACCTCACAAGTAGAAATACTTTCACTGAGAAATATTTTCACAAGGTAGAGGTCACCTCTTCTACCTAGTGATTGCACTAAAAGGAGACTACAAGGTAGACAATATACAAACAGTTTTGACTTTCATTATTTGAAGATCCTGTGATATCTAAAAATTATAGGTTTATATTAACAACAGAAGCACACAACATCCTATTCTGAAAGAATGTAAAATATCAAATTGTAAAATTGCACACTGAAAAGTTATTTCAAATAATTTTAATATTTTCCATGTATCAATTCTAAATTTCTTTCTCAACAATCACTACAAAAAAGCTCACTGTAATTAGAAATGCCAGAGCTGGACTGTTGTCTGCCATAGACATGCACTGAGCTAAGCCTCTGTTCCATAAATCCCAGGAATGAATGAGGAAGAATTGTGACCTCATGTTACTGCCCTTCCTTATTATATAGAGAGTATGTCAAATTAGGCCATGGACCGGAAAATTGCCCTAGCTTAGTGTCACAAACAGACAAGTAAAATCATTCCATGCTACTTCTGTTTGCCTTCAGAATGAAGTGAGACACTCTGGTGGTGTATATAGAATGTCAGACAGATTTTAGGTGCAGAAAGTTGTTACTCAGGCATGGTACCTTTTTCTCCTAGCTACACCCATAGAAGAGAAGAGATTTGTCATTAATTGGTCTATGAATAGGAATAAAAATAAGCTTGTGAAGTCCTCAAACTCTAAAAGAGGGTACCTTGTCCTATGCAGCCATAGATGTATGATATAAAGAAAACATACTTGTGGAAGTTCTATGTCTTCCATTAGTGGATTATCATTTACCAATAATTCCAAGCCACTTGTATTTCGTGTTCATAAGAAAGCTCAGCTGAGCATAGGAGCTGTTGAACTCTGATTAAGTCACATGCATATGATCATCTAATTAGGTCTACTGTCTTAGTTTGTTGCTTTGATTCCACTGAGATTTCGGGTTTTTTGCTCCTTTAATTTGTTTCTTGACTGCTCCACTGATGCACATTAATTAGCATTCATTTTTCCAAGAAGCCATGCTGGATAGCAACAGCATCAAATTTAGAAGATGCCAACCTGGAGAACATTCTTAGAACATTTAAATCAGTTAAGTTTAAACATTCATTTGAAAGCCTTTGAATAAATTCTGGTTTTAACAACCTGTGCTAAGGTCACTGTTTTGGTAAGAAAGAACAAGTATGTTTTGCATTAAAAAAGCACCAAGCAGCATTTTGCATGTTGAAAGACTTAGGTCATTCTGTATTGTCAAGTCCTAAAAGGCTATTAATTGTAGCCACCAATCTAGATTACCACATGAAGTACCATGGCCTCCTATATAAGCAAACAAAAATGTTACAGTAGAAACAAACAAAATATGTTACAGTAGAAACAGCTAGAAGGAATGGCCATGCTTTAAAGACCCAAGCATCACTGTCATGTCAATTCTTTAAAACTTTATCAGTGTGCATTAAATTCCACCATTTAAAGGAATCACATTTCTTTTACAGTTCTGAATTTGAACAGATAATGGAACACCTAATAGTTTCCAATGGCACTCCTACCTGCCACTCTCATCTTGATTTTGAAGGTAGCAGTTGATTGTGTTGACTAAAAAGCTAAATAAACGACCATATAGAGATTTTGCCAAGAGATCCCGGTAAAAATCTGCAATCTCTATAGTGTACCTCCGAACAATCGTGTCTCCTAAGAGAAAAAGCAGAAAATGGAAATGAAAGTGTGCTGTAAACTTCGCCTTAAGTAATTTTAGTTACAGTAGATTTAGCTACAGTTACTTCTCCTTTGCCAAACATTTACATGGTGTTAGCTTTTTTTCTGAAGCCTCCAGTGCAAGATGAGAAGACTGTCAACACTCAAAAGATTTTAAGTTTGGAAATACATGCCTTTATACTTTGTTCAAAAGAAGTGTGTATGAGTACTACATAGAATGAATATTTTACTGAAAATATTTTTTCAGGTTTTTTCCCCTAAGACACTCCTGTTGATTACAGTTCTTACTAATATTCTATATTAATATCTAATCTGTTACCTTGACACACTTTTGTAACATTAATCAAGTTAGGAGCCCATCAGCATCACAGTGTGAAACTGCTTTGTTCCATATTACAAAGGCATTTCTAATTTAGTGGCCCAGTCTGATTTACTGTGTGGCAGATAAGCCTACATATTCCTCAGAGGGAATATTTACAGGACCATACAAGAAATAAGAAACAAAAAATTGACAGCTTTTACATTTTTTAAATCAGAAGCCACCAGGTCTGATCTATGAGAATGTAAGCTTGGGGAAGATTACCTTTAAAATACTGAACATCAGTTGTTAAGGCTGAAGCGAGCTCATCTGGTGAAACCTGCAGCATCCCTGCCACTGAAAGGAAAAGAAAATGTAAAGAAAGACTGATTTATGCAATACTGCATATTTCATTTTTTACAACAGATTTTCTTCTGTAGATTTCTTTTTGAATAGTGAAAAATCCAAATATTAAAGAAAAGGGTGCTGTCACAGGAGTAATCAAAATTAACGAACACATAAAATCGGATTACTATAATCAGTACTTTGTGAAGTATGAATATATCTGTATATTACATTACAGCTTTCTTTCCCCTTCAAAGACTACTCAGGACTTTCCCCAGGGTTTCGCAGACCTTCTGTAGTATAAGAGTGAAGGTATGCTACTCATTGACATTCTGTATCCATAAGCTACTTGGAGGAGATCTGTTAGTGACCAAGTGGGCAAACTTCAAAGCACAGAAACAAGAGTCCCTTTTAAGACACAGATTTTGAATGTAAGGAATTAAATTCAAGGCAAATTGTTCAGCTGTTGACAAGCAGTGCAAAAGCATTTCAAAACAAGCCTGCACAAAGTGCACTGTACAATTTCTTTTGGCAAATGATAGCATTAAATATGACATTTAATTAGCTAATTTGCAATACTGGCATTTTATTTCATCCCATAAAAATCTGTAATTTATAAAACATCCAAGTCAATAGGATACTGTCTTCCCACAGTAACTTATGAATTTTCAGAAGTCATGTTTTTTTGTCTTGCTGGAATTGTGTTGTGTTTCCATCTGTTGGTGGAACAGCGCAACTTCCCTGCTGTGGGACCAAGCAGGCGATGCTCCAAGGTCGTGTCCTACTGACCTTGCTCCAGTAGCTGCAGGTCTGACACGAACGCTGTCTCAGCATCTGTCAGGGCCGTAAAGCGAATGTCTCCAAGATGCAGAATTGCTGAGAGAATCACAAACAGGTTCTCCACCTCCTGCACACATTTTTTTCAGAATTAAAGATAAAGAAAAGATCTGTTGGATACACGAGTAAAAGGCAATGCTTTATAAAAATATAAATTCTGTTAGTTTGTAGCATCAGCATTTGATAAGTTGAAAAGCATTCACATGTGAATTACTAACAGGAAATTGAAATCAAACTGGAACCCAGCTAGGACATGAACCAACAAAATTACTTTTTATTTCCTTGTTTTGATGTCACATTAACTGCTGGGTTAAGAAAGTTTTTTCTGATGTGATAAAAATACTGAAATATCTTTAATGGATGTACTGTTTCTGCAAGAAATAAAACATATCTTGTCCATAGAGACTTTCCATTGAGACAATTTCTGTACCTGGGAACAGCCAGGGGATTTTTTGCCTCAGCCAACTGAATTCACAAAGTGTCTCACACTATAGTTTCCTGGTATTAAAAGCTGTAAGTAAGGTCCAAAAGAAACAAAGGCAACTTTCCTTATCCTCACACTTTCCCTCTGAGACTGCATACTCTTCTGTGATGTCTCAGATTGTGAAGCAGTTATCTTTAGTGGCAGATTTTTTCTGACATCATTTTTATCACAGCAAGAAGAAAACTAACCTTTTTTTGTTGTTTTGGTTGCTTAATTATATTTAGAATATTTTTAAATTCAAGGAAAAATATGATCTGTGGAATATGAACCTTAAATCCTAAAACAGGGAAAGCATTGTGTGATTTTGGAAGGTTTTTTTTCTTTTTTTAAGGTCAGTTATATAACAATGGTTCTTCTTAAAATGGTAAAACAGGAAACCTGATATCCACTATAACATTACATGGCATTATATACAGCAAAATTAATTGATAATTCTTGAAATATTTTTTAAAAATAATATTTAAAGCCTGATTCTGCTGAAACTGCAGAAGTGACAGTGAGAAATTTCACTTATCAGAATTTGCAGACTAAGATTATACATACACTACTAATGAAATACTTAGCTAATATGTCCTCTTTTTTTTCAAGTTTTCTTCTTCATTTCTTCATGTTCTTTCCTTGGTAAATATGCCAATCATCAAAGGACATTAGAAAAACTTACAGTCTTTCTGGGATAGATTACAGCACCTCCAGTGCTGTTTAAGCATGTTTAAGCATGTTTGCTTCTCTAAACTACACTTTAAAACAAGAATGTCAATCTCTTATTGTATGAGAGAGGTGTCAATAGGGCAATAGTGTATTTTAGTATTACATGGTACCAAAGCTGAAGATTCAAAAAATCCAATATATACAGAGAAAGGCTGAACAAGATAACTCTTAAAATAGAAGAAGTTATGCTAATATAGCAATCAAAATAGGGTGCTATACTCTGCTTCTTGGGATGATATCTCAGGCAAGATGAAATGGCACCTTGGCAGTGCACACTCCTTGCTTGTAGGTTAACTCATTCAGAACTGGTTTGGGGATTACTGTGCGGCACTGAACGACAGCGGGCTGGGATAGCTTTTGATTCTGGTGATTTTGGTAAGGTCTCAGGTATACTTCACATTCCAGATTCTCAAACACTTTATCACTGTGTAAGATCCATGTTTCCCCACCTTTAAAACTACTGTTTGTTTTAAAACTGTTGGTTTTAATAAACACTAACATTTTTTGGAAGCTAGCATTAATGACTGCTAAGGAATTTTTATGTAGTTTTTAAAAAAGATTATCTACTCTATCATTAAATGTGGCTAGGTAGTCAAAGAATGATACATACAGATCTCTCCCTGTACCTCAGAAGTAATGGGTAGAAATTTTAGGAATGTATTTTATCTCCATATTGCCCTCTAACATTCAACACAGGAGATCAGCCTGTAGTACTTGAGAGTTTCACAGATTTCTTGTCCCCTAAATATTATTCTAATGCTGCCTGAATACAGAGCAGCTTTCAAGATGTTGACACTTTTCTGAGAGGTAAGTTATTTTCAAGAATTCTGAGTGAAATGAAGTATTGAACTCAAAAGAATACTGTAAAGGAAGCATTCTAAGACAGTTACTGAAGGCTTATAAATCATGATCCATTTAGCATTCAATTATTTACTTATGGGCTGAACCCCTTCCTTAACAGAACAGAAACATTAATGAAAGAGCAAGAGAGATCCACCAAACTGTGAATACTGGGCTTAATCCAGAAGTGTCTGGACCTTTTGTTATTGAAATCTACTAGTACAGAGCTTGAGCCATTAAAAGTAAGGAATAATATTGTCAAATATAGCCACGTGTGTTCAACTTTGTACATGGCCTCATGAACATTCATTAAAATAAACCCTACTCTTCATTACATTGAAAGGTGGCCATTTTTACTGCCTTAAGTAGGGAATGCCAAACAGCTCCATGGTGTACTACTACCACCACAGAAGTCTATCTTCACCTAAATAACAGCTTTAGCATATTAACAAATTTTTGCTGATAGGCCTTGATCCTTTTTTATTACAACTGCTGCCCATCTGTCATTTTTGATGACATTTTAACTTATATTTACGTTAACCTTTTGTCCTCTTCTTTCTAATGACATTGTACAGGAATAAGTGCTTACCTCCTAAAACTACTGTTGCTTATGTATTTCTCTTGCAGAAGTGTTCCAGCTACAGTGTGCTAGGTAGCATACACATATTTAAGAAATATGGGGTGTTTGGTAAGCACTGTAGTATCCTGAAGGGATGCACAGTTTACGTGAATTCTTATATTCATCCTTCTATTTCTTCTGATTTCTGTCACACCGCTGTCCTCTAGAACCTCTTCTTGATTAATTTTCCAAATTATCTACTTCATTAGTTTCATAGAATTAAAGACAAACAGCAGGCCTATCTTCTTGTTGCTTTTGGGGAATTAAGTAATCTCTTTTAAGTTACCTGGCTCTAATTTTCTTTCCTAAAGAGGTATTTACTTCTTTTCAGGTGCTGTTAGCATATGTGTGTTTCATAAAATTAAAAAGGATGGGGAGATAATCAGGAAGAGGAAAAAATTTTCATGGCTTTTATGAGGTGTCATATGGGATTTGATTGCTTCTTTTTATCTATGTAATTTAATTGTTCAGAGTATTATACCTTGAAGCTGTTTTGTGAATCTTTAAGAATGAAAAAGATTTACATTGTTGGATCTGTGTCTAATTAAAAGTGATTACAGTAATTTCCCTGGCGTGAACTAGTGCTGTATTTGTTTCAATGTCTTAACTAACAGGAGAAAAAAAAACAAAAAAAGAGAAAGGTGCTTCTTTTACCCACAAAAGGTTATCTGTGAGAGTTACTTATGGCCTGCTTTCAGCTAATATGACTATTTTAGCCACAAATAACATAAGCTTATGCAACTTACCAGACTATTGAATCCCAGAGCAGCTAGAGCTTGTTTTAGTATGGTTAATTTCTCCCTGTTTTGAGGGTTGGCTGCTAACATCATCTCTTCTGATACAGTCTGGCTTAGATACCTGCACAGAGGAAAAACAGCACATCTAGTATTTACAAGGCTGGTGCATGATCAAACTTTTGAAGTTAAAGTCCAGCTTTACATTTCTAACCAGAGGTTTATTGCAGATTTTTCTCAGCCTTTGGAGGGAGCAGTACCAGCGACAGAATGTTCTGTATTTCTTTCTTAAACTTTTGCTTAAGACTCCCCCCAACCCCAACTTTAGCCCTACATGGCAGCTGAAATTTCAAACTCCGTTTATACCACTGCCCGTTTTGCCACTCTTGCACTACCAGAGATTCCCCTTCAGAATGCAGATTTGAGGAGAACCTCTGATAGCTCTGTCTGATCTAAATTCCCCTCTTGCTGACAAGGGAATAGATCAGCCCTTAACTGCCACGATGATCATTCCTTCCCCCAGCAGCTGAATGAGTGATAGGTGTACTCAGCCTCTCTGAAAATGAAGCAGTAACCAAGTACACAGAGTAGCAAGTGCACAGCCCTTAAGCTGTACTGCTTTGCACACTGCAAAGCAAAAGGAAATTTTATGTACTTTCCCAAAAACAATGATTAGCAGAGAGAAAGAGAGACACTAGTGCAGCAGCTAACTCAGGAAAGAAGAAAACTCAAGCAACATAAAGAGTAATAATACAAAGCAGATTAATCACAAACTGTAGCAAAACATTATTGAAAAGTGCAGCAATGTAGCCTTTACAACCATTTATTTTGACCCTCTTGAAGAAAGTCCGTATTTTTAAAAGTATTCAGATATCTTCATTGAGCTGAAATCACTAAGAATGAGGTGTCTGAATATATTACAAGATCTGACTTCTAATTACATAATGCTGAGAATGTAAGATATTTTCTTTCATTGTTTTCATTAAATTAGCATAATCACTAAAATACACATTCATCACACAGTCTGCAATATTCACAAATGTCACTTAAATAAATGACGGAACTCTCCACACCTTTGTCCAAATAACATCACCACTACACCAACAAAGGTAGACAATTTGCACACATTTCAGCCCTCATCCTTCACCACAATTAGAACAAAAATTCCCCACAATTATTCTGCTCTCTACTGATATTCAGTCCACAATCTGTCCCTTAAATATGGGAAACAATACTGGTTTAATTTTTGACAATTCTTGTTTACAATCATGTTCTCATACCACTATAGAGGAGACATAGTTTCAAAATAAACTCCTATTACCACAGAAGGTCTGGAAACACTCTAGTAGGGGTGGTAGCTCTTATAAGGATGCCCTTTTACATGAATCTGTGTAGGAAGAATTATTTAGTATTTGCACTTTTCTAACAGATGCGGTTTAAATAGTACCCACAATGAAACATAAAGTGCATTTTTAGTGAATCCATATCAGATTTACCAGTGTGGATTCCCCTTGCAGTGATAATGGCATAATTTACCCCAGCAGGTGGGCAGAAGAATGATGGGGTTAAAAATGTGTGCCTGGGAGCATAAGTACCTTTTGCACCCACAGAAGGACTAACTCAGCAGTTATCTCAAGTATGAACAAGCCTCTCACATCAGTGGATAAAGCTAGTGGTTCACAAACCATTGAGAACGTGTGCCTGTGAGCATCACTGCCAGAGCTCAGCACTGGTTCCTCAAGATTATTACAACATTAATTTTGTCAGACTGAGATAGGTACAAATGATAGCACAGCTGTCAAATCAGCTAGAGCAGATGATACAAAGTATAGCCAGCTTTAAGTTGTTTTGTGTTTTTTTTTTTCTGGGATTTTTTACGTAGGTTCAAAAGGAGCCTAAAATACATTTAATACTGAATCTGGCATAGAACCTTCTGGTGTAAAGGTTAATCCATCAGAAAATTTTCCACTTTTCTGAACTGCTGCATGAGCTTATGCCAGTAACATGTTCTGCATCATGAGTTGGTGGCACTTTTGCTCCATAATTAGGAGATTTACAGCAGCAGCCACTCTGCTGTCAAAATATTCTATTGTCGAATGTTGTAGGAGTTGGAAGCATATGGCCATTTCTGCAAAAAAAGCTTCCTCCTCAATGGTTTCCTCCCTAAATAACTCTTTGTCTCTCTCTATGCTGAGCAGGGAGTAGTCTTTCCTGTGAAGAGAACACTCCACACTTCTCCTTTTTAAGCTACCCCGTTTAACCAGCACTTTTTCAGCACAGCTGAAGTGCTGGTGGGTACCGCTGTTGCAAAAAGCTGTGTAAGTACTACCAACCCCTCTGAAAGCAGGCTGCAGCACAGCAAAGGGGTGCAGGACCCTCACTCCCTGAGAGGAAAGGGCTGAGCTGAAACCACACGTGCCAGTTCTTGCCTTCAGCACAGCGCTTGCTGATTCAGCAGGGGGCAAACTGGGTACCTGCCAAACCAGGTGCCTATGGCTCTACAAACCAGCCATAAACTGCAGCATCTGCTGGGACTTGCCTGTTGGAAGAGAATCTGACTTTCCCAGCTATACACATCCTGAAGACTTAATCAGCAGATGTGCTGGTGCTCTTGGAAAGGGATGCAGTTGGACATTTTCTAAGGTGCACTTCAATTTAGTTTCCCCAGTCTAAAAGCTATTTCCCCAGTCTATTAATTTATTTAATTAATAAATATTAAATCATTTTATAACATTTCATGAGGCGCACTCATTTTCCAAACTATTTAAGGACTAATGAAATATGAAACATTGCTTTGAAGATGTGCACATTTGACTGTTATGCATTTATAATATAGAGTATACTCATACTAAGGACGGATTAATTGTATGTAGTACTTGGAACTGCTGATGGGTATCATATAAACCTCACAAAGTGTAGGAAACAGACAATGTAACATGATATATTCTAGCCATACAAGGAAACATATTTTCCTAATTATTAAGTTCATTCTGCCTCAGAAACTTAGTAAAATTTGGATAGAATTTTATTTTTCTTTTAAAACAGTTCCCTGGCAGCTCATTCTTTCCACCTTAAAGATGCTGATGACTAAAAGGGTTTGAGATTTGTGTCAATATTACTACTGTCACCTATTTATGCTTAAGAACTAGAGTCCCGAAAAAATCTTAAATTGTCCCCTCTTCTACAAAATTAAGGAAAGAGGAAAGAGATGTGTTACAGTGCAAAAGTCCTAATAATAATAAACACTCCTTGGTTGAAGATAAAAACTTTACTTTTCCATAAAATGTAAACTTTTTTCTAGAATGTGTATCTTTCCTCATATTTATAGTGTATTTTTGTCATTTGACATTCAAGTGGCCTGGGCAGAATGGCATTGCTGGTGGTGAAGAGGAACTAAACTTAGTTTAGTTCCTCTTCATCACCAGCAAAATTTAGATTTTGAATCTACCACGGAGATTTTATTTATTATTTTTACTTTGATTTTTGCTATCGTGACCTTAAAATTTTAAAATGCTTAAAATTTAGATTTTGAATCTAAATTGGAGATTTTATTTATTATTTTAACTTTGATTTTTGCTATCATGAACTATACCCATGAAAAGCTACAATGTTATTTGAGTGTGTGCAATGTTCCTATAAGTTTCCAACAAAATAGTCTGTGTTCAAATGTAAACCAGACCTGGTGACTCCTGAGTTCTTTGTTGCTGATAATTTTAGTAAAAGAGGTACTACTGCTATACAATCCAGAGCTGATGTTCCATAATATCTGATGCACACAGGCTGTGCACCAGTTTCATGCTCACTTAGTTCAGTTTTACTAGCCTTACTGGCATATCTCTGTGTGCAAATTCATTCTGCAAATGTACAGGCAAATTAGTTTACTGTAGCTTTAGAAAAAGATTCTCAGATTTTGGATGAAGTTGAGCTTCTTAACTGAAGGTAGCTACTCAAACAAATGATATTTATATCTCTTGCAGAAGTGACAAACCAAAGAGTTTCTGTAGTTCTAGTAATTAATGCATTTCTGCTGACTATGTAACTATTTGTTTAAATGCTACCCCATGCTGACATTGGCATCGGACTAGTACTTTTAACATACAGTTTATCAGCACACAAAAAAGTTTTAAAGACATGGTCAGTGATTTTTATTTCAGAAAAGAAGAAACTCACTGATTCACAAAACTTATTTTTTTAAAGAAGATAAACTAATTGAATTGCAGTATAGTCACTTTCAGTAAAGCACAACGGTACATTAGATAGACAATTTCTTGTGACATATAAGGGACAATAAAGTTTTTCTTTCTGATTTTTTTCCTAACAATTCTAATTTGCAGCACTGTAGCAATCTCATCTATTCTAGTCTCTAAAAGAAAAAAGGTTACTATTTAGAAGAAAAAGTCAATGGTGATAATTTTTTCGTTTATTGTTTATCATAATATACAATTTTTGAACCATCATTAGAATGACACCATAGATCACATTTTCAGGTAGGGGTGTGACTAGTACAACCAAGAGTATAAAAAAGTACTTAGTATGACATCCGATTCTTAAACATTATCTACCCATATAATTCCATAATTACCTTACCTGTTTACCTTATCATTCTGATTAAAATGGTTACACATCATCACAATTATTTGACTTACATATTTGGTACACAGATCTCAAATAGGAAGAAGAAATATGTATGTCAGCTTACCTGAACAATACTGAACTTTGTGACATAAGCATATTTCAAAATTTCCTACATAACCCTACAAGTTAAAAACTTTGTTCAAGTAATTAATCCTCTGCTTAGATAATTGAGCAAATAATGAGACTAAAGCTAAAACTAGATAAGACAAGTAAAGACTAAAAAGAAAAATTTTGACTATCAGTTTGCCGCTGACAGAAACTCAGCAAAATAATACCTGATTTACATTAATTTATTTTCTTTTGAACTACAACCCAAGAGCATTTAGTAACAGTGATCTGCCTCATTCAACATAAACAATTCATGTAATTTCTGTTTAATCTTAGAACCGATACATTTATATAAAATCCGTGAAAAGACAAAAATAAACAAGTTTTAAATCTGATAATAAACCTTGATATTTCACTAACAGAGTAAGTAAAACCTTACCAAAACACTGTCCTAACCACTTTGCATTTGTAGAATCTGACATCTGAAATGTTCACGTATTCTGTAAGAGCAGCCATTTTATGCCACACACAATATTACATATTGCTCTGTAGGATACAGAAATATCTACTCCATTGCAGTGGTTCCAGTCATATCTGGCAGGGAAACTGTCTGAAAGAGATTCGTAGGTTGCAACGAGTTCACCAGAAATTCCCTTTTGTCTGGACTGTTAGAATTGGGTTTCAATTGAAGATGAACTGTGGATTTGTCAGATGGACACTGCTTTTCTAAGGACTTTCCTGAAGTAAATACATCTTTTAATGAATAATTAAAAGAACTCTTGGTAGGACTATATCATTAAGTGGTTCTAAGTCACTGTAAAATTTTAGGATAAATTCCTATAATTTAAAAAAGTGTTTGGGATTGTGTTTAAGCTAGCATCTAGCTGCTTCCCACTTGACTCCTTTTCTGATGGAGGATGAGTGCTGACACACCTCCATTTTTTTTTGTACAGCTTTCTGGGCTATACGAGGTTTGATATAAGGGAAACTACAAAATAGTTTTTGTAAAAAAAGTCTTGAAACTTTATTAAAGACAATAGTGAGGTAAATGCTTCTTGTGGTAATAAGGATTTCAGCAACCATAGTCAAGATCGTAAGTAAAAAAAACCTCTCAGGCTACAGGCAAAAAACTTAATTTTCTAATTGTTTATACTCAGAACAATCTGTGCTCAGATTAGAAACAGAGGACATATCTTTAATACCAAAAAAACATCCAGAAAAAAACCCCAACCAAAACCAAACAACCAAAACCACACATAAAAGCAAGGGGCTGAATAAGGGTATCCTGCTTTATTGGTCAGGAAAAGTGACACAGATCAGATGAAAGCACATTTTGTCCAGGAATTAGGCCAAACAGAAATGACTTATTAAAAAGATACAATTCAACAGCAAACAATTATAGAATAAGACAAAAGGATAACTGAATGTACAAATTCAAGGCAGGTAAGGCTGATTAGGCAGTGGATCATCAGAACAGCATCTAGTATAAACTAAATGAAAATTTGATAATGCAAAAAAATTAATCATCATCTATAACACCCTTATTCGTATAGGCCAACAGAGGAGTCATAAAATACTTAGCATGGTTAAAGCTTGAACTGGACTACTCTGTGTTACTTGGGGCATCCCATTTCAGGAAAATCAAGATCAGTTAAGAGAAAACGCAGAGGAAAGCAGCAGCAAAAATGTATCAGAAAATAGACTTAGGAGCAAAACAGTTCATTAAATGTTACCTACAGAAGACTGAGAAAGATATTACAAAGGCAAAAATTCACACAGTCTGGAAGGATATACCCGGAGGTTTTCAAGATTCAACAAAGCTCTAAACGACATGATCTGATCTGCCAGCTGGTCCTGCTTGGAGCAGGCAGTACAGTAGAGACCCCCTGAAGTCCCTGCCAAAATGAATTATTCTGTGATCCTAGGAAACATATTAAATTTATTTCTCAGATAAATTGGCATTTGTTGTATTGTTTTGTTTTGTTTTTTATCTCATGTAATATCGGTAATTTTGGCCCCAGAAAGGTGGCACATGAAGCAAAGTTAGGTCTTTAATTATTGCAGACATTACATTGACCTTTAAGTAGTCTCTAAAACACAAAAATTGACTACAGGTGTTAGCGCCATAAGATATCTGAGGACTAGTAAAATTTGATCAGAAATTTACATTGTTCAATATCTGAAAGGATGACAGGGTTCTAAAATCAGACCAGTCTTAAACACCAGACTCCTACCAAAGGATGAGTCAAAAAGGAAGACAATATTTCTGCTCTTCTGCTCAGGTCAGCAACCCTTTCCACTAGTCTACCTAGTAGTTAAAAAAGCACTGCATTATTATTTTATGAGGAGGAAAATTTCTTCTGATCTTGAAAACAAATATTTTGACACCAAGCTCTAAATCATCTTTCTTCTTTAAAATTTTAGAAAACTCAAATTTTATAGAAATTAACCTCAAATTTTAAGGAAAATTATATGCCCAATTTATCATCAGAAAATTTCCAGACACTTTAATTACCTTTTATGAGCTAGAAACCAAATAAAACCTCTTTTAAGATTTTTTTTATACCTTCAAAATACCTGGATTTTTTTAAAAAAAGACCAGGGGCACAGGACCAAACTCTTGGAATTGATGAAAATATCCAATGCAAGCTGGATCAAAATAATTGTCAGGACACATGCTATGACCCCCACATCTCCAAGGAAATACAACTTACCTTGATTTTGTATCTAGACAGTAAATGGTTTGTACCTTCCACATGAAATTATTTATTAATAAGCCTACCAAGATGGCTGAATAAGAATCTTTTTTTGCACATAATCACTCAGGGAGGATAAGATCTTTATTCTACTGGGTTTCTGGGTAAAGGCGTACAGTAAATGAACTCAAACTTACTTTACTTAGACTTTAGTTCTTATGCTTTTTCACTTATGAAGTGAAAAAAAAGATAGGGCTGGAAGTCACAACAGAAGCTTTGCTTATTCCACATATCATCCTGAGGTAGAAAATCACAAGATCTGGGAATGATAGAATCATGGTCCTGATAAGAACTGGGACCATGAATGCGAACCCAGATGAAACTGCTCTGGTATTAGCTCACAAATCAGTTATATTTTCTTTCTTTTGTGCTGCTGAGGCAATAGATTTTCAAAGGACCTCTCTGTTTGCACAGTAGATCCTGTCTTGATACAAAGGCTTGGACCTTTGTATACCAGATCTCTGGAGGCCTTTTTGAAACCAAGAGCAAAGGAAAATATTATTTTTCTCTGTTTATATACCTTTAGTTGGTAAAATAAAAAAAAATTGAAAGAAAATAAATGCATGAGAAGAGCTGAATGTCATAATCTGTTCTTTTTGAGACACTCGGCCAACTGTTTCCTGTGAGGAATTAAAGCTTCTATGGTGTGTTTTTTTCTGCTGATCCACTTGCCCACATGTAATTTCTCTGCTATTAGTAGGATACCTCTATAACTAACACGGAGAGAAATAGAATAGTATCAACTCCTACTCTAGCATTATTGAACACAAAATACAGTATATTTTGTTTGCTAAAATGAGTTAAAAAATATTGGGTAAAGGATTTACATGGAAGGAAGGAGCAAAGAATAAATACTTAAGATAAACTAATCACTAAAGACAGGACTCTCTATCAATACTTAATTAGGCAGTGTAAGCCTCTGCAGATCATGTTGTGAATCAGAAATTCTGGATTTTGTCTATAAAGCCTATATTTCTTTTACAAAAATGACATACAAATAAAAACCTTAATATTCTTTCACCATTTAAAAATATTTTTAAAATATAGAAAATATTAAAAAAGGAAAAAATCTTAAAACTGAGATCCTGATACTTAATATTTATTTATCCAAGCCAGAATACTTTTGTTCCAACTTTTAGGAAAAAAACCCATGTTTTGTTTTGGTTTTTTTTCTGTTGTTGTTTGTTTTGTTTCAGTTTTTTTGTTTGGTTGGTTTTTTTGTTTTGTTTGTTTTTTGGTGTTTTTTTTGTTTGTTTGTTTTTTAATATATCATGCTGTAAGCCTATGGAAACCTGTCATGCAATAGTTCTCCAAAACCACTATGTGCTGTCCAGTTAAAGAAATTTAGAAGAGATGATTGAAACCAGGCACTTTCAAAACTTCACCTTCATCCTGGATATGATTTCCTGCATATACCTCCCCTCACACAGAGGTGTCCAAATTCTTTCTAATCGTGATGATAAGCAGGATATAGAACTGACTTGTCACTTGCTATGCATGAGCCTCTCCATAAGTCAGCTCTATAGGTAACTGCTAGGAAATACTATGCCCATAGCTCAGAGAAGAGCACATCAGTCAGATGGAATGGATTCAGGAATACCTACTGGAAACATTCATTTTCTTCTAATGCAGTAGTCTTTTCTTACAGCTTGACCTTAATTAAAATGTGTCATTAAAAAGCATGCATAAGTGTGCTCTCAGTGACAGCTGCTATAAAATGCTTGTTCCAAAAACAGACACAGACCTTGCCCATCATGACATCATATATAGTGATTTTATGCCACTGGAAAAACAATAAGTTGGTTTCTTTTCTTGCCAGGTTTACAAGTACTGTGAAGTAGAATAATGAATTATTTCACCACTGTTTATTGTCCCAATTCAGCAAAACACTTCTGCGTAACTAACTTCAAACCCGTGCTTTGTCCCACTGATTTCAGCTGAATCTTAGTATCAAAATAAATATCAATAACTGGAAGTTACAGGTGAACACCCTATGTTGAGCTCTGGTTCACTGACAAAGAAGGAAAGGCAGACTGAGGTGTGTGAGTCTGGAGGAAATAAGTTGTACTGGCGACCTAGACTTTAAGCTGTCCCAAGCATGGCTTACATCATTTTTTAGGCCTTAATTATGTTATCTTACACTTGTTTCTACTCTATGCAATGGAGATTCCAAAGATACACAAACATTCCTAACTGTAACTGTATGACCTAGGCATAGTGCAGAAAACACAGTATTTAGCTATTTAGCTTAGATGAACCTGCCCTTACACAACCATAGCACTTTTTGCTCAACACCATCTGGGGAGTCTCTGATACACTTCACAATGAGCCACACAGACTTATCTTTCAGCTCTACTTGTCATTATATAAAGTCTAAACCAGAACATTATTACAAAATCTTCATTAGTTGACGCTTTGTTGCTTGAAAATTCTCAAGAGAGCCAATGTCACAGGAGGATGGAGCAGTATTTCATAATCAGGTTCCAGCTCTAACACAATCGATATGCATGTTGTGGGTGTCACTTTAATGTGACATTGTATTAAGAAGCATGGATTAACAAGCTAAATCCCTTCCTTCCCCTTATTAGTGCTGTCCAATGAACCATGTACTTGTACAATCATGTGAAAGGCGTATGGCTTTTTCCTTTGCAGTCCCCATTCCTCCTTCCCATCCAGTTCAGGGTAGTAGCCCTGATTAAGCACAATGGTCATCAGTAAAAATTCAACATTACCAGACCTGTTAATTTTATTTTAGCTTCACGTAGAAATCATAACATCTCGGATATGGGTTAGTTACAGACAAAATATAAACATTTATAAACCAGTTTTCTTACAACTAGGTCAGTTTACTGCCCTGATATTAAATATTTGTGAATTATTTCTCTGAAATATATTAAATTTTTGTAAGAGTTTAGCTGTTCCTGTGACTACCCACTAAATCCCAAGATGCAATTTAGATATAATTAAATTTTAGGATTGTTTGGCCTCACTGAAAATTAATAACTTCATAGTTCTACATATGTTTTAAAAAATGCTTTCAGAACTGCTGGGATGAAGGGCATTGAGTATATAAAAGCAAGCCATTACTTTTCAAAAATAAATTCCACTAATCTCTACCATACTTACAAACTCACAGAGAAAGAAATTTCAACAAACCTTTTTATTTCTTTAAATATCTCATGTGAATACGGGAGGACAGTGTATTCAACTTAGTGAGGAAAAGCTGCTCTGCACTTAGCACTGTTTGATATGTAAACAGGAATGAGATAAAGACAAAGCAAAACAGTTGACATCAATGAAGTAAATGACATTTCCAGAACATGATAATGAATAGCTGGCTTTTTTCTCTCAGGGAAAAAGGGCATGTATTATTGCTTTTTTCCCCCTTTGTCCCCAGTTTTTAAACATATTAGAATTTGAACAAATTTATACCCTTTGAACCCTGTTACCCTGTAGCACTGAGCTGGAGTTACTGCTTATCATTTAAATGCACATATTTCTCATAACTCGTGCAATAAAGTACCAAAAACAGCACTTAAAAAATCTGAATAGCTTTGTTAATGTCAAGAGGTAAGGTATCAGCATAATATTAATTAACTAAACACTGTAAACAGATTTGATGACAGCCAGAACACAGCTTTTATTTTTAGTTTTCTAAACTAACAAAATTACAAGTTATGTATGTGTTTTGTAAACTGGTTTTAGCACAGAAAGCTTCTATTAGCCCATGTGTTATCCAGTAAGTAGTTTTGCCTTGATATTTTATAAAATGAAATTTCAAATAATTCTGTAAGAAAGACTATGAAGTACATGAGTTTTACAGACAGTGGATAAACTGAAAAGGAAAGGAAAGCAAAGAAATACATATCAGTCTTTAGCCTCAAAATGCTAAATGTTGGTAGGCTTCAATCAGGTATGTTTTTTTTTTCCCTAATTACATAGATAATCCTGTGGAATAGGTTGAAATCAGAGACTGAAGGATTCTGTTCCTAAAATTACACAAAAATATAAATTTAGAATTATTCCATTAAAGAAAACAATGAATGCGCAACAGGAGTGACTCAAAATAGAAATTTTCACACGTTTGATGGTAACACAAGAATTAATACAGACAGTATACCTTGAACTGTTTGTCTGACTCATGATTCAGATATTTTACAGAACAGAATCATGAAATCTGTGAACTACCACTCTAAAAGTATAATTTTGAAGCTCAAAATACATGAAATATGGAGCATAATGTTGATGGTGATGAAAAAGCAGCAAATAATAAGCATTGCTGAAGATGTAAAAACAGTAAGCCAGTCTGCATGCAAGTGCAAACTGGTCCAATCCATTTCCTGAAATGCTTCAAAAATTGTTTGAACTTTGCTCCTACAACTAAAAGCAATTTTGTATTTCTGTGTTCAGACTTTGGCATTGGTTGCCAGGCAGATATCATGAAGTTTATGAGCCTCAAAGGCATTTCTCCACCAGCATTTGCTACTTTTAAAATGCTGATTCATTAAATAAAGCTTACTGTGTTAAGTGTCACAGTATCTGATCTAAACTATAAGAAGTGCTTAGGAAATCTGCTTATAACTTTAACCAGTATCCTGTTAAAATACTAATAATATGCTTCAAAATTATTTCATATTACCACTGATTGTAGTTCACAAACCAGTTTCAGATAAGCTGATTTACGAGAGGCACTCTTCTTCCTGTATATTCAGGTATGACCACATGTATTCATGTGTGTATATTAAACAAATAATTCTGAACAGTAAGATCCATTTAAAGCACTTTTAACTTGGTTAAAATTAAAAGACACTAGGCAACTTCTGAAGTACTGGGGAATATATATATATATATATATATAATTTACTTAAGAATGAAATTTCTTTTTAGAAGTATTAATATAATTAATTAATTAATCAGTAAGGATTATTCATCTTTCATGGGCTAAGAAAGTATCATACACTATACAAATATGATTTGGTGCAGTACCAAACTTTATTGTAACTTACTTTTTTTCTACAAAGCAAAAATATTCTCCTTGCAACTATAAATGGAGCAAATTCATATGTATTTATATATGTTATCTATTTAGAAATCAACAGTCCACAATCAACAGTTGCCACTCCCTTAATGTAAGAAGAGTGTTCTGCTTTTCACACAGCCACCAAGCTACACGATGCTGGACACAGGGTTCAGTAATGGAGAACCAGCATCTGCTCTCCTATGAGAGCAAAACTAGCTTTGCCCCCCTGCCTCAGGACCCATTTTTGTCTCAAATGCATTCCAGGACAGTCCGAAATGTGAACAGGATGGGTGTATCTGCCTGTTTCTCTCATATCTTTTTCAGCCTTCACAATAAAATCATGCTGGATGAAAGGTCACAAATGAAATACTTCTGACATTAAATCCCCTGCAGTGTCTTCCATTGCCTCTCAAAAGGCACCAAGGACACAGAAGCTCAGCAAACCTGAAGTAAACCTCAGAGATCGCACACCAAGATCTCGATTGAAGGGTTACATCTAAGCAAGTTTCTTAGGTGCCGAAGGTACACTGACCTTATACTGTACAAAATACTGTATAAACTGGCCTTCCAAAAGCACATTTGAAGATTTGGAGTACTTTCATTGTTTGTGTGTCAAAATAGGACAAAGAGACTTCCTACTGGGTCTTAGTGCTAAAATCCACACTGTATTTACATATAGGGATTACAAAGCTAGGTTTTATTCAAATATATTGCTTTCTAACAAAAATGAAAACAAATACAATTTTAAAAGGTAATAAAAATAAACAGAGAAGAAAGATGATCACAGAATAAATTATGCTTTAAACTAGTCCTTTCCTAAGAGATATGGAAAACAGGAATAGGAATAGATTGGAGAGGATTGCAACTGCATGTTTAAAAAACAGGCTACAGAATCAACTACATAAACAAATAATTTGAGATATTCCCATTTTTTCTAGTTTTGTCTTAGAGGCCAACCTAATTCCATGACATACTCACTAAAGTTCAGTTCATCATAGGACATATTTTAATACATGCTGCTCCATTCTTCTTAATTGCTACATAATTTAGGAGCCCTGTTTAAACAGGAGATTAGGTCTGAAATGTGGAAAATATACATAATGGATCTGAAAATATACTGGGAAATGTCAGAGAGCATAATGAAAATGGGGGAAGGACTGCAGCTACAAGGAAGTACAGATATATCTCTGATAGTGAATCTGATTTCTCTAAACCCAAAGACATGAGTTATGAGTTACACAGAAGCAAACACAAAGAAATACTCTGAAATACTAGGACAATCTCTAGCAGTGCCAGTGTTAACACATCTCTATTTGAGACAGAAAAGTTATAAAAAAATAAAATGTCATGGGTTAGTGCTGGCGCAGTGCCAGTGCACCTATGAAAATATATTTTTTTCAAATGGCTGCTGTGAGATGTGACGAGAAACAGAACAGAGCAGGCTCAAGCTTAGAAATAAAGAAAAAGACTTTATTAACTTACACTATAATAAAAGGAACACACAGGAAACAGAATGAAAACCTTCTAAAACATTCTTCTTCCTCTCACCCAATTTCGACTAAAACACATCGAGACAAAACTTTGGACTCTTGATCAACTTACTGCTTTTCAGATAATTAATTCTCAGTTTATCAGGGGAGAGAGGAGTCTCTCTTGTACTATAGTCTTCTACAAGAAACACAGTTGAAACTTTTTGTTTCCATGTCACACATGGCACTGCCCGGAGAAAATCTGCTATCGTGACATCTTCCTTTCATGTACAGTGCTCTCACCACTGTCTATAGACTAAAACTGCCTATAGAGTTCTTTTTAAGGATGCTTTGCTAAGTACCAAAAAACAACAATTTCTCATTTTGTTTGGGGCCATTTTCTCTTCCCTTAGGGCTGAGGGTCTTGAGAACAGAGATCTTCTTCTTCCCTGAAGACAGAGGGTACTACTACACTCTTTTCATCTTTCTCTGTTCACTTCACTCCTGCACATGGCGTCACTGCAGCAGGTCACTCACTCCTGCACTGGCAGTCACTGAAGCAAGTCACTCTCACTCTTTCCACTTAGGATTCTTTCCTATCTTCTTCTGACATCTCACGCCCCAGGCTGTCTCTCTTCTCTTTCAGATCAAGGAGGATTAGTGTTTCGCAAAGTTTCCTTTGTCTAAGAAAGGGTTAAAGTCTCAGGCTCTGCTGCCCCCAGGATGGCTGAAATCTCACAGCAGCCTGCCCAGGACTCCCATGGCTGGGCACCTTCCCCCCCCACTTCTCTTTCTCTTCTGCCCCGCGTACTGCCAGCACGTGATGATATCAAATTTCAAAGTGGCGTTTCTCCACCCCTCTGTCCTGCAGGGGCCGGCCGGGTTCCATTCCCTTCCCCCCCTGCTCTGTCCCGGCTTCCTGGCCTACCTCAGCCTAGACCGCGTGGCTTCCTGAACTCTTCACTGACCGGAACAAAATAGAAAGTTCCCCTAAGAGTTCTCTGCTTTTAACCCCCTGTGTTCTCAGGAGCATATCTATATTTTCAGTGGTTACACCAGGTGTCAGTATTCAAATCTGACCACTGATTAGTTTAGCTATAACTTCCCGAGAAAACTCACTTCCTTATCAACCTATGACATAAAGTCAAGTGAACAATGATTTAAATAGAAAAATACATAGAATCATCATAATTATTGAAAGGCTTGGGCTGGCAAGGACCTCAAAAACCATCTAGTTTCAACTCCCCTGCTGTGGGCAGGGACGCCACCCACTAAATCAGAGTGGCAATATTTATAACAAGAGTCATACAGTCTTTCTATGGTTTTTATTAAATGCTTCAAAATTCTAATGACAGAGGATAGTCTCCAATTGTTTTTCAACAAAATTATTCTATGAAATAACTTGTTTTCCTATTTCAATTATTTACAGTGAAAGGCCACTGACTTAATTTTACCAGTGGTTAGTTAGCACTTTTCTTAGTCTTCATAATCCTCTTCTTGGTTGAAAACAAAACACAAAACTGGTGTCAGTGTACCAGCATCAAAATAAATACTGCAATTACTGTGTAGGTTTAATACTAAGCTGTCAGCCTGGTAAATTGATTTCTATCCATTTAATGATTTGATTTGGTTAAAATTCCACAAAGGTTAAAGTAGAAATTAGAAGGTACCAGCAGTTGTCAAAAGCCATACATTACACTTCTCTACTATTATGATTACAATACAGTTTGTTGGTCAAATGATATTTCTATATAGTTTCAGTGCCTTTTTTCTATCATTTCAGTCAGCAGAAAATTCGTAGTCAGTTTTTATTTCAGAATGCTTTCTTGATTTTCATCTCTTTTTGTGCAAACTGCATCGGTTCTAGTATTTTTTCTCACCCATATTACTACAGTTACTTATAATCAGACAAGCATAAGGCTTATTATCACAGACAGGCCACAGATCAGAAAATCATAGAATCATTAGGCTGGAAAAGGTCTTTAAAATCATTGAGTCCAAAATCCAGAAACTTGAAACACTCTGGACCTATTCAGCTCTCCCTAGCATGTCTGCTTGTCTGATCCAGAGTTCCGTTTGCTCAGGTCTGGTAAAAATACAGCTTTCCCTGGTTCAACAGGCTAATATATGTGTGCATTTTATATATATATATATATGTATATATATATATATATATATATATGATCTCTCTATATAGACATCACACANTACAGACAAGACCTATTCACAGACTTAAAAAGTTCCAAAGATCATCTGAGTGATGGGTGATTCATTAAAAGAAATTCACACACCATTCTGTCCCACATTATATTGCATAAAATAAATTCAGAAGCCAGACTGATAGAGTTGCCATTCTTAGGAGCTGTACAAAACTAAGATCCTGATATCCTTCGGTCGTTAGCACTCAACTAGCATGTTCAGAAAATTTTAATTAGTTACTTGTAGGCTTTAGACAAAACTCAGTTGCAGTAACTAACTTCAGAAAATACTGTGGAAATCAGTAAATGGAAATTGTAAATGACACTAATCTCACACAATCAGGTTTAACCTCAGAGTAGTGGTAATTCTGAGTTATGATTAATGAAAGAGCTAGAGGAAGAAAACTATGCTACACTTTGGGTTGACCTTGCCTGACTTTCCTAGAGAGAACTGGCCACCAGTGCAATGAAAAATACATGGCAGCACAGGGAGCTGAGTGAAGGCAGCAAGTTCAAACAACGGTGAAGAGGTATCAGCTCCACTAGATCTAACACTGAGATGAGCTGGGTTCAGTGACTGGGGTTTGGTATGTCAATAACAATTTCTGAAACACCCAATCCTGACTGGAAATTCATCTACAGTAATTGTATCAAAACGATTCTAAGAGTGACTTTTGAAACATAAATTGCAGAACTGTGTTATCACACTAGATTTATGTAATGTAATAGCTAAGTGGTTTCAGGAGCTGAATCCACTGAATCTCCCTCCACATATGAGATTATTAGCAACCTGGTAAAGTGCAGAGACATATTTTGTACTTAAAGTAAAAGCCCAATTAACTTTTCTACCATTTATGTGAGTAATCACATCTACTTTCAAGACAGGGTTTCTTTGGCAATTTCACCTCTCAGAGCTACATCCATTTTCTGTCTGACATGAAACACTGGTGGGCTGCTTAAACAGTCAGGACTTAATTTCTTCAACAGAGGATCAAATTTAACCTGAATAAATAAATAAATAAATAAATAAATAAATAAATGTAATTTTCATAGCTCTCTGGAGATTTCTGTTTTTTCTAACAAAAGGCTGAACTTGGCCCAGAAACTTTAAGGTGTAAGATACTCATCAAGAGAATTCACAACAAATTGGAGAATCATCTGGTACATGTTATGTTTATTTTTNGTTGTCAAAAGCCATACATTACACTTCTCTACTATTATGATTACAATACAGTTTGTTGGTCAAATGATATTTCTATATAGTTTCAGTGCCTTTTTTCTATCATTTCAGTCAGCAGAAAATTCGTAGTCAGTTTTTATTTCAGAATGCTTTCTTGATTTTCATCTCTTTTTGTGCAAACTGCATCGGTTCTAGTATTTTTTCTCACCCATATTACTACAGTTACTTATAATCAGACAAGCATAAGGCTTATTATCACAGACAGGCCACAGATCAGAAAATCATAGAATCATTAGGCTGGAAAAGGTCTTTAAAATCATTGAGTCCAAAATCCAGAAACTTGAAACACTCTGGACCTATTCAGCTCTCCCTAGCATGTCTGCTTGTCTGATCCAGAGTTCCGTTTGCTCAGGTCTGGTAAAAATACAGCTTTCCCTGGTTCAACAGGCTAATATATGTGTGCATTTTATATATATATATATATGTATATANTGGAAATTCATCTACAGTAATTGTATCAAAACGATTCTAAGAGTGACTTTTGAAACATAAATTGCAGAACTGTGTTATCACACTAGATTTATGTAATGTAATAGCTAAGTGGTTTCAGGAGCTGAATCCACTGAATCTCCCTCCACATATGAGATTATTAGCAACCTGGTAAAGTGCAGAGACATATTTTGTACTTAAAGTAAAAGCCCAATTAACTTTTCTACCATTTATGTGAGTAATCACATCTACTTTCAAGACAGGGTTTCTTTGGCAATTTCACCTCTCAGAGCTACATCCATTTTCTGTCTGACATGAAACACTGGTGGGCTGCTTAAACAGTCAGGACTTAATTTCTTCAACAGAGGATCAAATTTAACCTGAATAAATAAATAAATAAATAAATAAATAAATAAATGTAATTTTCATAGCTCTCTGGAGATTTCTGTTTTTTCTAACAAAAGGCTGAACTTGGCCCAGAAACTTTAAGGTGTAAGATACTCATCAAGAGAATTCACAACAAATTGGAGAATCATCTGGTACATGTTATGTTTATTTTTGCACTTGCTTTCCCCATTTAAAGCAATTTATTCTAAACAATGTTTTATTGTATGTATAGTTTTCTGCTAAAATTAAGACAGATGTGTTCATCTTTAGAGTTCAGTAGACTCTAAAGATCCCACAGCTCTTAATTACCAAGTTTGTTTCTTTCTTTTGAATTAAACAGATTTCAGTTTTTTCTTGCCTCCTATTCTTCATCTTTCATGCCATGCCATGGACATGAAAGACAGAGCATTCTTCTCCTATTTTCTGCACCTGTTTCTATATCTTACCAAGAAGACAAGAAAGACAAAGCTCTCTAAATCAAATAAATATCAAATGGTATCAATGTCAGTCAAATGACATAAATGCAAGTTTGTGAAATAAAACTAGACATGCAAAAGTAAACTTACTAAAACAATAAAAAGGCAAATTCCAGAGCACTTGTAGATGCTCTGATGGAATTTTTCTATTCCAAAATGACACCAAGGGAATGTAACTTATCAAATACTACCAGATATCTGAGTTTATTTAGGAAAACACAGAAATACAAAGAAGAGTGCCTTGGCTCCACTGTACCACTATAAATGTAAAATTAATTCCTGAGAAAACATCATGTGTTCATTTACACATAGTTTTACAGGTTCAGCTTGTTAGAGTTATGATGGAGAGAAAAAAAGTTGTTGAAAGAAGAGGTAATCAAAATGAATGATTTTTTTGCCTCTCAGAGTCTGCCAATGGAGGACTGAACATCCTCTGCCACTAGTCAATCAATATGTATGAAGAATAATACAATGAAGAGGGGATTGTTAGCATCAAATGAAAGAAAATACCCAGAGGAATATGAGTTTCAGATTTGCACTCTTGAACAAAGCAGAATTTCTACAGCATTTATTCCGAAAGCAAGACAAATAACAATTACACTTGGGACCTCAGACAAAGACCCTGAGCTGTCTCAGAGCAATTTTACTACCTTTATCTTGCTAAATAAAAATTCTTCTTGAATTTCAAGTAAGTTAATGATTATTAAACATCACTGGAGGTATAATTTTTTTAAGTATCCTTTGGGAATAAAGCAGTACTATTAAAAGCTGCTAATGTCGAAACTGGAATAAATAAATTAATCATTAAAATCCAAAGCTAAGTTGCTTTTGCTTTCAAGAAGAAAAATGCTTTGGATATCTTGACATGTAATTAGAATGCAAGTGTGTAGGTGTGTATGTAACTAACCCTGAATTTAAGATGAACCACTCAAAACAACTGCACAGCCACTCAAAACAAATATTGTGAAATAGAATTATTAATATAGAGGTATACCTTATGTATGAGATGTAGGTATCTGAAAATAGAAAAATAACCACTTAATTTGCAAAATAAAGCAGATAAATAACATTTCAGTTTTGTTTTGAAAACCTAAGATGTGATCCTGATTATATATTCTGTAATTGCAATGCCAGCCTCCTAATAATGTATCTTGTAGGACACAACTATCCACAAATTTCTCACAAAAAGGGGGTTTGAGATAGAGGAAATGTAGTCAATTTTCAGAAACAAACTGTATATTAACTTCAACACTGACATTATTATCAGTTATTTCCTGAATATTAACATGCATAATGATGATCTTAAGGAGGGAGATTTAGTCTACGCGGTCCGGTCATCATAATTCCCCTGCTAAAAAACACTAAAACAACACTTAGCTACTGTACACTAACAGGCTCCATTGGGTTCCATCTAGTTTTCATAAAAATATGGCAGTCTAAGCCTAAAATATGAGACTAAGTCTAAAAGCTAGCTGAACAGAAGCGAAGCACACAAATAAGTAAAATGAGACGAATTAGACCACAGGGTAAAAAAAATCAATATTTTCGAATATTCTTTTTTAGAAATCAATATTGAATTAAAAAAAATCCCCAAACTTACACTCCATTCTATTTTTTAATCTCAGATGTATCTGAAAATATGTATTGTGAAATGCTACATTAGAATTAGATAATATTAGTTCTTGTCAATCAATATCACTTTGAAACATGAAGCTGTATCTTAATACAACATATAGTATAGTTTCTGGTGTCCATCCTCAATAAAACTGAGTTAGTCATGATTATTACTATCCAGCATAACAAATCACACACATCAGTCATTTGGTGTTGTCTCTACACTCTTCCTTCTCTGAAGTGCAAAGATCAACACTGACACTTGAAGATCATGGTCCAAGAGATTAATGGAGCCTGACCTTCAAAGAAAGAATAAGAGAAGAAAAAGAAACTAAGGAAAAAAACCCTCACAAAACCATAAACATTCCTTTTGGTTCAATTCCTGCTTACGTAAAGAATGAACCAAGTTGAATAAACTCATGAGAACTATTTGCTCAGAAAACCTGCATGAATGAGGAAAACAAAGGAAAACTGAAGAAGGTAGGACCATTGGGATAAAGACTATTATCAGTTGAAATAAATGGGAACTGGAGGCTGAAATCCCTATCCTATATGAGGATATGGAAAAATATTAAAGAGAAAAATGTGAAAGCACATTTTGTTGGAATATGCATATGACCTACATGCAGTAAAGGTGATTCAGTCTCAAAAAAGAAATAATTTTAAAAGTTCAGACATCAGTGTAGATAGGAAAAGAACACATGTAAAAAAAACCAGCAAAGTAAACAGCAAAGTAAACAGCAAAGTAAACAAGCAAAGCACAAAAGACAACAGATAAAATTTAGACAATTCTTTTGACATTGAAAATATTCCAGATTACATAGATATTCAACTTGCTGAAACAAGTTTAAATCCGCTCCAGAATCTCACAAAAATACAGCTGCTTTATATCTCTCCCCATTACCTCCCGGATAACTAGCCTGGTTTAGTTTAGCTGTCAGATCTTGCTGAAACCTAAGTAAATGGAATTGCCTCATTACATTCAGAATGTACAAGTCTTGCCCTTAAAATAGTAGTACTCATTGTAAATCAGATTTTTATGGTAGCATTGCATGAAGATAGTCAAGAAACAAATGTTCACAGTTAAAGCTTTTCAGACAGCTGAAATATAAGTAAATCTTATCAGGAAGAGGTAAACTGATGGAAGTGTATAATTTTTATATTATTTGCTACCATGCAGTTAAGAAAACAAAAAAAAACCAAACAACCCAAACTATTTCCTATTTTATTTAGGGTTTCACCTATCCATATACACTTATCGTACTGAAATAAATTCCAACAAAAATAACTTAGACCTAACTCTCTTGTTATTGAAATCTTCCATGTGTTTGAAACTGCATCTTCATGCAACCACATTATTTAGAAAGATTGTCAAGTGTGCTCCAAAAGTCATTATACCCTTTGCTCTTTTGGCATGCTACTGTACACAGTTTGAGCTACTAGTATCACTGCATTATTTTATAAATATTAATGTACTTAAAATGCAAGATTTTCAGAGAAAAGGAATGTGCTGCACATAATCAAGTTAGGACAGGAAAATCTGTACAAAACAGTAACAAAAAAAAAATTCAACTTTACTTTTTCAACCAGAACTTGAATGCTTGTTTTAAATTTAAGAGATCTTTGGAAGAAGGTCTCTTTAGAAAAAGAAGGACTTCATCTTCATGGCCACTCAGGTGAATGGTGATCCTAATATCTCCTGCCACAGCTTTCCTCTCCTCCTGTGCTGACACTGCCCATAATGCAAAAGTGGAATACAGAAGAGGAACCTCTGAGTATGATCTTTACCCTTCTCCTAAAATTAAATACAATTAATTCCAATTTCCTGATAGCCTAAAGCTTTAGTTTCTGTCAGCAGGATTTTAAAACTAAGTTGGTCCTCAACCAGGGAGTCTCAACACTAGGCTTTATTTGAGCGAGACTCAGAATTTTGGTAATATCTTATGCTGAGTTTCATCACACAATGTCTAACAGCAGTTTGATAAAGTGATGTAACTTGGCACTTCACATAGAAATTATCATTTCAGCAGGATGGGAAAATCTGATGTAACTCTTACAGATCTAGCTGTTTCATTCACAGTTAAATCCACCTAATTTTGTAACTTAAGTCTAATGCTTGGATTTTCCTCTAGTCATCATACACAGATATCAGCATCAAGCAAATTGTGAAGCAAAGGGATCAGAATGGTCCTGTGTAATCACCTCTGTGAACTGAGCTTTTGGCTGTACTGAGAGTTTAAAAAAAGTCAATATGCATAAGAAAAAAATATCTATTAGGCTTGACTACAAGGAAAGAGCATGGAAACATGAGAGGACTGGAACATTCCTAAAATGCCTATTTTCCTAATTATGTGGGGAAAATTTAAAAATAACACAAAGCACACACACAAACAAAAACAAACAACCACCAACAAAACAAAACAAACAAAAACCCCCAAACATAAAAACAAGCCCCAAAATAAAAGAAACAACCCTAAACAACAACAAAATGAAAAAAAACCCCAAACCACTACAACTTTTCTCTATGAATTTACTGTTAGACTACCACAGCAAGGTTTGTAGACAAATAGCACAGGTATGAAAAACTGGTAGTTTCAAGATTATAATTTCTTTCTGTTGCACTTTAAATGAGAACCTAATCAAATGGATGGAAAAAAAAAAGGCATCCAAAGATACAAGGAAAGAAAAGGAAGAGAAAAGGTATGGAAATGTTCAGTGTTGTCATGGTCCATATCTACAACAGTTAGAAAATAGAGAGACTGCCACCTGAGTGTATTGAAAAGAGGAAATCTGTGGTAACTGGCTACTCACAGTCTTGAAAATTCACATCTTGGGCTCTTATATGTAAGGGAAAGGAGGAGTGCGGATCAATAGGGATGTTACTAGAATAATCATTATTTTTAACACATTGTATTAGTGCTTGTTAGAAAAGATGATGACTGGAAACACAAAAAAATCATACTTAAGGCTCTCTTTACTGGGATCTTTTCTACTTCATTGACTTTACCACACTAATGTTTAAGCCTTTTTTTTGAAGACCAGCCTTATAATTTAGAATGGGAAATTATTTCCTCAGTGATCAAGATTCAGATTAGTTTAGACTTTAACAAAAAATTCAATCACTTTACTAAAATTACTCCTGTATATATTAAATTCAGGTTTTCTTATTGAGAGTGAAGAGGGCACCTGCATGGAAAAACTGTAAAAGAAGGTACATCAGTTCCATGAACTGATCTACATCTGTTGGTGCAGAAGAGTTTCACTGCTTTTTAAGGGCTGTGAGAAACATCACAGGCAGAGAGAACACACAGTGCAGTGCACAGCATTGTTCTGTGGGAGAAAGGAAAGTTTTTCACATCTGGGAACAGCAGTTTGATAATG